>JAAEAF010004252.1:0-37123 GCA_011037195.1 Triatoma infestans
TGGATCCTCTCTTTGGATCCTATTACACATAACATATATACTGTATACATATAAGTAAACAAACAAAAGTAATTAGCTCAGAATCAACTTATTTTCCAATGTATCACTGTTTATAATGATTAATGGATTAATTGCAATAATTATGTACAGCCCTAATGATGACAGAAAATTCTGTCGAAATATATAGACTCATGAAGTAAAGATCTATTGACTAAACTCCATGAAACTTCGAAACAAAGTAGATATATCATTCTGAAGGTCAACAAAGAAACCATTACGTAACAACAAAGAAAAAAAAGTTGTCTTAAGACAAAAGTACAACAATACGTTGTCTCTCTCCTTCCCCCACCCCTAAATTATGGAATTAACTCGCCTTAAAAATCAATACCAAAGAAGATAATTTAAAATTGATTTTCCATTTTCTTAACTCAAATTTTTCCACCATCTTCCAAACAATTGTTTCAACTAAATTATCTTTAACCAAATATATATTCTCTTTATCATTTCCTTTGTGTCTCTTGTATTCTGAGCATATGTTATATTCACCATATTTAAAATCCTTTAGTCCGCCCGCTTCTTGGTTTGTTTTTCTAAAATCTGACGTCCTTGTAAAATGATAATGTAATTTGTTTTCCGGTGATTCAGAGATAGAATAAGATCTTTCTATGAAGTGATCATTTCAACTAACTTCTCAGTTATTTCAATTAATGAATAGGTTGTAAAGATTTATTACTTCGCTAAAGCGGTTATATGGGAACTAAGTTCCCTGCGTAATGATATGAATCATTATTATAAATTATTATAATCCCCACCTTCAAATTTACCACTTCCTATAAAGTTGAAGTTCTGTGGATTGCAGCTTTGAATATATGCAAGCTATCTGGGTTGAGCGTATCCATAGACAAACCCCATTTCACTTTCATCTGCATAACCCCAAACTGATATATTGACAAATTTGTGGATGGATTTTTTTACACCAGTATATTTCTGTTTTAGATCAGCGCAATCATTTGACTTCTCCCACTACACATCAACAAGATTGTAGATTATTGTAGGGGATTTTTGCATTGCGACCTGAAAGATCTATTTGAGCACCCCCCCCCCCTAGCCTTCCCCAATGCCAAGCCGTGCTCCCACGCATGTTCTCTATATCAGACAACACGCCCATCACCGGACAGTGAGGTGTAGAGGCTCCTAGGAAGAAAAAATCTAAGGGCAGCATGCTGGATTCGAACCCGGGACGTCCGCGTTGTTATTCCAGTGCGCTACCACTGAGCTAATCGCTTCCTTCTCCCTTGGCTTTCGCCAATTACGTAGGGGGCGGAGACCCTAGTTTGTGTACTGTGTTTGTCCTTGTCTGTAAAGTGTAGAATGTATGTAGTTTAAGTATAATGTGTACTGTTCTGATGAAGTGCATGGATTACTGAGCTGTGGTAACCCGTGGGTCGCTACTTCCCAAGTAACTGCATGCAACAGATACCCCTTGCGGGCAAAGATGATTATATAATGGTCGTTCATGAAATTTGAATTTTTTTTTTTTAGTTACAATTTATTATGATGGATATACTTAATTATATAGGATTTTAGCTGAATTTAAAATTATTATGTAATTTCGAAGAATATAGTAGTAGCCTAGTAAATAGATATTATGAATTATTTACAACATTATTTACATCTTGTTATGTTAAGAAATTACTTAATTTGAGGTCATGACCTCTATCCAACAGTATTAAATAAAAATAATTTTTATTTTTTATTTTTTATTTAAGTGATTATTGAAATTAATAATCACTAATCATTGATTATTAACCTATTATTATTATTATTATTATTCTTAGAAATACTATTTTTATTTAAAAATATATTTTAGCCTTAATTTACGAGTATAAACAATAATTGTTTACTTATTTAATCACCATTACACATAATATTTTCCTGCTTCTAGCTTATTTTTATTTATTTTTTCAAAGTTGTTTATAGTTACATCGTATTTACCCTTGACCTTGTACTAATCATTTTTATTATACGCTTTTATTACATTTGTTATTATGACAATAATCAAATTGCTTCAATTTTGTTTTATTTTCAAATATTTGCAAACTATTTTTTAATATTAAAATTTAGTGATAAATAGAATATAAACTTGCATGTTAATTGTTTTTTACATTTTTAGTTATAATTTTGATTCGTTATAGCTTCAAGCTATATAATTTTTAATCGAAGGTCAGGGAGTGGTCGTCTTAATAATGTGGCGATATTCGAATTTTGGTTTTGAAGATTTTTTTTTACAAAAAAAAACACCTGAAGGCTACACATACACATACACACACACGCATACAAAAGATTCTTTAATTATTGGCAATAAGCCTTGCTTACATTAATCTGATTTTAATATTGTTCTTGGATATTTTGTCAAGAAATTAAATCTATAGAAAAACTTCTTGGTTGAGATAAAGTCGTAAATTCAAATTCTTCTAAATCAATATAAGGTTTCAAAGCTTTTTTTTTTTTGTTTTCTTACTACGTTTAGCGCTTAGGTTACTGTTATATATTGAATATAAAGTTTGTTTCTTTTTGTGATAAAGTTCTTAATTTTAAAATAGAGTGCTCCACATAAAGCTGCTCACTTATAGAAATTAAAATTCCTACCACCAATTATGGCCAGCCTAACTAAGCATTTTGTAACGTTGCAATGTTAAAGAAAATTTACCTGATTAAATTGTAGTAGTTATTAATTAGTGTAACAGAAAGTTGTGTGAGTGTTTCACACCAGATTTTGTTTTTGTTTTTAATTTTAAGACGCGTCAACATCTATGGTCATTGGCGCCCGGAGCCTTCTCAGTGCACTGCCGGCCTCCGAACAGTGTTCTCTCGTTACAGACAACAGTGAGCAGGAAGAAAAAAATCTAAGCTGACCTCGAATCCGGGGAGTCCAGTACGCTATTCCCTTCCCTATCAGTTTTTTAAAATGCTGTGTGAGTTTATTTGCGATCACGAAAATCACTGAAACTTTTATTAGGCGATTCGACCCATGGATTTCAGAATCTCATGAGATTTTAAAAAAAGAAAAAAAAAATGACATAATATGATGAATTAAATGGGAAAAAATAAAAATTTACAATAATTACACTATCTAGAGTTATTGCTTTATAAATATTCAATAGGATAATTTAATGATTAATAGTTTATTATTAATACCAATTATAAAAATATTCTTATATAGGTTAAAATGGTTAATTTATTTAAAATTTGTATTATAAAATCCAGGTGACTTTCACCTTTGCATTATAATAATTTATCTATATTCAGCAATATGAACCAATTCAATGGGCCCATTGTAAAATAAGAGTGGGGATATAAATATATGAGAATTTAGAGAACTATTGATTATAATTGAAAATATTTTAAGAGAAGAGCCGTTAGAAATAATAATTCTGGGCTGCCTATTCTCTTTATAATTTGTTGCGTCGTACTCCTTGTGTAATTATTTAAATAAAACTCTGTTCTGTCTAGTGGCCTCGTACACAGTTATCTATTAACCATTAAATAAACAATATAACAATAGATAAATATTATTATATATACCAATCATATTGGGGTGCTGTATTAAGTAATATTTTTTATATTATAAAGATGATTTTATAAGAATTTTTTTTACTTTCTCTTACTCCTTAGTAAAAGAGGAAGTAGTGCGAACGTGGCAAATTTTCAAAATTGAGTTCACCGGAAATACATGTTTTGAGGTCCCCTGAATACGATAAAATTGTTTTTTTATTTTAGTAATACCATTTAGATATTCCCATGGTATCTGACAACAAGGTTTCGGGTAAAATCCATCAATCGGAAGAGCGATTTTACTGAATTTTTTGTTGTTGAGTTTTTCGCGTTTTTCTCGAAACGTTATAGTTTAACCCATTTATAGCCAATTGTTATAGGGGATTATTCATTCACGCCCAGGAACCTCATTCACTGGTCTTTTATCAAGGAATGGATAGAAGACCAGCGTCTGCGATGGTGCGAAAGTACGCCAGGGCAGAGGTAGACTAAACTCTTCATTTAGAGAAATTTGCCTAAATTTACCAAGGACCTACTGAGCCATAGCCGAAGGGATATAAGGCTAATAGTGGGTCTACTAACAGAGCATTGCAGGCTGAATAGGCACATGCACCATTCACTACTTGCAGACAACGCATTATGCCGTTTCTGCAGGACCGAGGAGGAAACCCCGGTACACATCTTTTGTGAGTGTGCCGGCCTGGCGAGAACAAGGCTTCTTCAACTGGGGACAAGCAATCCCGAAACCACGAGCTTCAAGTCGGAGCCACTTTCAGCTTTGCTAGGCCTGACTAAGAGGGCGAAGCTGAGGGATATGCTATAAACCCAGGGGATCCACAATAGATCTCTCAATGAAGGTCGCAACCGAGCAGAGGCGAATGGGGCTGTGACCCACCCCTGTTCGGTAACTCGATCTAGTATACAGATGGATCCAAAACTCCGACTGGGGTCGGAGCTGGGGTCTACGGGGGCAGGCCTAAAGTTAAAATTAAGGCCAGCCTAGGGAAGTACGCCACGGTCTTTCAGGCTGAAGTCGTGGCGTTACAACTCTGCGCTAGGGAGATTATAAGGCAAAGGATAGTGGGTAGAAGGGTGGCCATATACTCCGACAGTCAGGCAGCCCTGAAGGCACTTTCCTCACACCAAATAGTCTCAAGACTGGTGTGGGACTGCCTACTTGCCCTCACCGAGGTGAGTACTCGGAATAAACTAACACTCGCCTGGGTGCCGGGACACGCGGGGTTCCTGGGCAATGAGAGGGCGGATGTCCTAGCGAGGGAGGATTCGCAGGATACCTTTATAGGCCCCGAACCCTTCTGCGGCTTGTCCAGGAGTCTCTTCAAACTTCTATCAGGGGTTGGATAGAAGATCAGCGTCTGCGTTGGTGGGAGGGAACACCAGGACAGAGGCAGGCAAAGCTCTTCATTAAAAGACATTTGCCTAAATTTACCAGAGACCTACTGAGCCAGACCCGAAGGGATATAAGGTTAATTGTGGGTCTACTAACAGGGCATTGTAGGCTGAATAGACACATGCACCACCTACAACTTGCGGATAGTGCGTATGCCGATTCTGCAAGGTAGAGGAGGAGACCCCGGCGCACATCCTTTGTGAGTGCGCCGGCCTGGCGAGGATTAGGTTTCTTCAATTGGGGACGGGCAATCCCGAAGCTGGAAGCTTCATGACGGAGCCGCTCTCAGCTTTGCTAGGATTGATTAGGAGGGCAAGGCTGGGGGCCGTTCTGTAACGTTAGGGGATCCACAATAGACCTCGACTTGTAGGTCGCAGTGGAATGAGGCTCACCCCTCCGCTTCTATTCTGTTCTATGAAGGTCGCAGTGGAATGAGGCGTAGCCCTCCCCAATCTAATCTAATCTACAACAGGTTGTTAACAATGGACAGTTTAGTAGATAATAGTACCAAATTCAACTGGGTTTTGCAAATGAAGGAGTACTTTGTTGACCTCGGATTTAGCTGGCTGTGGATAAAGCAGGATGCTGTGTTGATTGAAAAAGAAAAAAACCGCAATTCTGAATTGTTTAAGAGATAAGTTGATCCGTTTGGTCCTGGAGAGGATTGCCAGGTTTTCCTATAGTACCATGTACTTTACGCTCGTTAATAAGCATAGAAGTCAGGACTATTTATCATATAGTGTACCATTAGATATAAGTAGGATTGTGAGTCAAGTAAGAATGTCATCCGAAAAAAGGTTAATTGTATACAGTAAGGGTGTTAAGTATGAGGTAAACTTGGAGTCAACTTGTGCTCTCTGTAACTCGGGAAACCTTAGCTGACATGTTTATTGAATGTCCTGCATTGCAACAGTAATGTAGTAACTGCATTGAAGTAACTGCTTGCAACAGATATCCCTTATGGGCAAGGTTTTCCTTAAATGTGGTACTTAAAAAAATACCAGCAAATACGTCGAAGGTCCCGTGGGCAGTAATTACTATAAAAGGGAACCATAAACTATAAAATTTCGTAAGAATTCCAATTTAATGAAAATTCGTCAATGAGAATTACATTAAAAGAAATTCTGTGTGAATGTTTCACAACTACACTTTATGCATTTAAAGGAATTGTGAAATTACAATGAAACTGTCTGCCTCCCGCCCCACCTTGAAATATATATGAAAATAAAATACATAAAATTAAGCGATTTACAAATATTGAATGGCAGATCGTGATTAATTTTCAATTTTAAAATACAATTTTCAACCATATTTCTTATTGTTTGTTAGTTACGTGATTCTATTATACATACACGACTGTTTTGATGTTACTAATCACAAGAATTACAAAATAAAAACCTATTTTTATTTTTCTGTAAGAAATTGATAATTTTTCTTTCGTTTTACACCGGATTTGGTTGTGAAATAGATTTTTCTTTAATTCAGAATTTTTGTTTGTGACCTTGGCCTTCATCAGAACTTGACCATCACTTCTGAGAATATTAATTAACTTGTTTATATCTTAGGCCTGTTCAATCTAGAATAACTGTTATTACTTTAGCTAGAAAATAACCACGATAAATATATAAATTCAGAGTTGATAATTATAATAAGGTCTAAGTTCGCAAGGATTTGCATATCCCGAGGAAGGTTATTCAAGAAATGAAATATGTAAAAACAAAAGAAACCTTAATATTTGACCAATAAGTTTACAATGGTTGATGTAGTTATTCTTGAAGAATTTGGTCAATTTAAATAAAAAATAAAATTTACTCAACCGACATTTCGTCTTATATATTAAGACATCATAATAGCAATTACTAAACAAACACACACCTTTTATGATAGAAAAAAAAAAATTCTATTTTGTATAAGCATATATCTGAGTTTTGTTTTTTTTTTATAATGAAATACACTTATGGATGCCAAAATATATTTCCATGAATGCCATCCGGGTTTTCTTCCATCAACAAATTCAAATTACATAAGAAATTACAATACTTCCCCTAACAGCAGTTAAAGAAAGCAGAATAAAAACACAAATGCGTAAAATTTTGAGGTTTCTGTTTTTTATTATAGAAAAAAGCTCAGGTATGGGTTTAGAATGATTGAAATTATTATTATTACTTTCTCTTACTCCTAGTAAGAGGAAGTATTGTAATCGTGTCAAATTTTCGATATCGAGTTTTCACCGGAAATATCCGTTTTGAGGTCCTCTGAGTCCAAAAAAGTGGTTTTTAGCAAATGGTCTGTGTGTGTGTGTGTGTGTGTGTGTCCGTGTGTGTGTATGTATGAATGTGAACAGCATAGCTCAAAAACGAAAAATCGTAGAAAATTGAAATTTGATATTCCGTTTAGAGGTCCCCATGGGATCTGACTGTACGTTATCTGTAAAAATTCCTCAACCGGAAGTACCACTTTACTAGTTGGATTTTTTACTTTTATGCGATTTTCTCAAAAATGGCTCCGACGATTTTCTTTAAACTTTAAACATCAACCAACATACAAAGAGCTACAACTTTTATTTGAAACATTCCGCCGGAAAAATACATGAAAGGGCACTTTTGGGGGAGAGGTGGGGTTAGGTTTCCATTTAAAGTGCTATTTCAGTTTATTAGACAATTCTGTCATCTAAATAATGTTAATTAGAATTAAAATGTTGTTGAAATTCCGAGTTTGAAAAAAATTGGGTAACCGGAAGGGCGTTTACTTTACCACTTTATTAAATGATTTATTCTCGTTTTCGCAATTTTCTCAAAAATGGCTTCAACGATTTTTTTGAAACTTCATATATAAACTAAACATGCAAAGATCTACATGTTTTATTTAAAACATTTTCTCTGGGAGTTTAGGCAGTTAAGGCACTTTAGGGGAGGGGTGGGGGTTATGTTTTTCTCTAAAGTGCTATCATAGTTGATTATAGTACAATTCTATCATCCAAATTAAATAATTAGACATAAATAGATGGCCAAAATTCCGAGTTTTAAGAAATTTAGTAAACCGGAAGTGCGCTTTTACTGAGAAACAGGTTTCCGTTTCGACGGACTTCATTTAAATTTGGACAAAACTATACAATTTGTCAATTATCATTTTGAGAACTGGAGTAGAAAAGTTGTGTGAAGTGTTCCACCAGATTTTTTTTTTTTTAAATTTAAGGTGCGTCAACATCTGTGGTCATTGGCGCTGCCGGTGTGGTCACTGCCACACAGTGACACTGCCGACAGTGTTCCTAGTGAGCTGTAGAGGCTCCTAGGAAGAAAAAATCTAAGGGCAACACAGCTGGACTCGAACCCAGGTCCTCCGCGTGGGATTCCAGTGCGCTAACCACTGAGCTATTCCCTCTTTATTATTCGTAAAAGATTTTTTTTACACCATTAGAGAAAAAAGATTTTTATACGGTTGTGATGAAAGCCTTATGAAATTTGTTTATATTATATTAATGAACGAAATTTAATTGAATTTAATGGAATTAAACTTTAACAAAATAATAATAATAAACACAGTAGAAATATATTTTTATTTTATTAATAAAAAAGTTTCACCATCCTAAAACAAGTTTTTTAAATGGTTGTAATTTAAAATATATTTTTTATTTATATATTCCATGACATTATAAATATTATGAATATACCGTATTTATAATATATATGTTTTATTTTGTAGGAGAAGATTAGTAGAATATACAAAATATTGTAGTATAAAAAACAAATACTTCAAATTTTGTAACGTTTTTTTTTCAAATTACGTGATATTTGACGAATTAATGACAGTGGATATTTAAGTAATTATAAGAACATTTTCTGACGAACTTGTGTATTGGTTAAGTTGATTTTCTTAGGAGTCGAGCAAAATATTAACTAGCCACTAGTTTATGAAGAATATTTTTATTATAGTAGAAACAAAAACTTATTGGTGGAAAATTCAATTTAAAAAACTTAGTCAACCAATGTGTTTTCAAATAAAAACAATTCTTAGCAATTTTGAAATATTTGAGCAACATTGAAATGTTACAGTCCAAATTAGAAAGTTAATCATTTATTACAAATATTTAAATATCTGGTGTCTTGAGTATGGGATTAGAGGGGGGGAGGGGAGTACTGAATAAATTTTAATTTGTCCTTGTTATGGCGTCCTGCGGTCTGTGTGTCTGTCTACGCTGTTATTGATAGCGCTGTCCAGTTTTATATGTGAATATTATATATTATTTATTTATTTAACATAATATAAATTTATATATGTGATTGATTATTTTAATTTTTTTTAATCAAGATTTCAAGTATTTTAACTTGAATGGGAAATTAATTTTTAAATAGAAACAATTTTATTATGATATATGTAACGTAAAATTCTTGAACAGTGCATTTCACAGACAGTGCTGGTTTCTAGATCATCCGCCTCTTATCATCAATTCATTCTCTTCAATTTTCAAGTAACATGAAAGTTGTCCTTTCAATGTTGTAATGTTTAAAGAAATTCTTATTAGGGGTTGTAAATTAATGTTTACAGAAATTCAGAGGTTTTTGAGAAAATCGCAAAAAATACAAAAAACAAAACAGTATTAGTAAAGTGGTACTAGTATGAATGTCTTACTCTTGTATCCAAGTTGAACAAAAAAAAAAAATCTGGTGTAGACTGTCACACGACTTAACAGTCTGTAATTTTTTTTAAAATTAAGGAGTGACCTATGGTCATTGGCGTCAGGTGCCAATGCACCGGCTCAGGAGCCGGCCTGCCGGATAGTTTCTCTCGCTACAGACAAATGTCCTCCGACGAGGAGGAAGAGGGCTTCGAGGAAAAAAATTAAGGGGCCGCGCGGTAGTCCAACACGCTATCCACTGAGCTAATCCTTCCATTCTTACTGTAATTAATCCAATTACTGGCATATTTTCATAGTGTGGTTTGTCTCGCAGAGCTGGAAAGCATCAGAGACATTTTCCATGATAACCTGCTTCTTTTTGTGGTCATCAACCGGTTTTGGGCGTTCGCCTATCATCAGGATGCACAGAGCAAATTCAGTTTACCCAATCTTTTTATCCTCTTGAGTTACACACTCTTGAGACACACACACTTGAGTGTGTAAATTGAATTTCCTCTGTGCAAGTCTGTGTTATCACACTGTGTGACGAACGCATTCTGTAGATGGGCGAACGTCCGAAATCGGTCGATGACCACAATAAGAAGCAGGCTATCACGGAAAATGTCTTTGAGCCATATTTTCACTTAGCTCTAACATAAATACAAAAATGGAAAGGTACGTGCAAGGCAGGTAATAATAGAAGTGATCACACTGAAATCCAGAAGAGAGAGCTAATAATAACATGGAGATCAGCATAACATTTGCAGTTTATAGGATTCAATTTGCAATTAAGGGAATCAATTTCCCACCCCCAGGAAAAGCTGTTTCAAATAAAAGTGATAGGCATTTATATCTGCACAAGTATTCCAAAATAAAAAAAGTATTCTTATATTAAATCTTACATGCATTTCAGTATTTATTTATCATTTACTCACTTGTAACTTTATATATTCCTTTTTCTTCAAATTATATTGTAGTTATATAATGTACTCTTGAAATTTCATAATCCCCACCCACTCTTCCCGTATTTACGAATACCTTGACAAACACAAAGCATTGAACACTTACACTACTTACCACTATTATTACAAGACTTAATTTTAATTACTCTTCAAAACATGCCATTTGTTATATACCGGTATTTAATCCCTTAATTACAGTTTATATTCATACCTTTTTATTGTTATATACAGACTGACATACTATTATAAACATATAAACTTCCGCATACAATCAACAAGTATGTTTGCGTGACAGAAACATAAAGTTGATGTATCAACTCTCTACCTGAATTTGATACACTTATGGATGAAAATTCGAAATTGATTTTAGAAACAACAAAAACAAGCATGCTATGACGAATAAAATCCTAGATAATAGTATTCCAAGTTTTAAAGTAATTCGATGTCGCTGTTTTAGGGAACATTCCAAAAAAAAACTAAGTCGCACTTCCGGTTAACCAATCTCCTTCTAATTTGGAATTATAGTAGTTACTGCATTCTTCATGTTATATAGGTGATAGACCATACAATAAGGAAAAGAAATAAAGGAGTTAGGAGTAATTGGTATGATGAAGAATGTGCAAGAGCGGTACAGGAAAGAAATGAAGCCAGAAAGATAATGTTACAAAGAGTACTAGAGCAACTAGGGAGAATTACAGAGAAAAGAGGGCAATAGCTAAAAGGATATGTAGAGAAAAGAAGAGCGCAGCAAAAAGAAAAAAGTTTGAGGATCTACTAGGGTATTTCAGCGGTCATAACTGTAAAAAATTCTATAGAAGATTGAAGGAAGTTGGAGCTGGCTTTAATCCACAACTGAATTTTTGTTATGATGAGAATAGAGAACTGGTAGGAGATAGAAAAGGCATATTAGAAAGATGGTCAAGGTACTTTGAATGCTTAATCCACAGGTTGATGCGGAAAACCAACTTCTAGAAGACGTTCAGGTTAGTGAATGAAAAACACGATGAAGAGGAGCCACCGGAGTTGGAAGAGGTGATAGAGGTAATAAGGGCGCTCAAAAACAACAAAGCAGCAGGAGAAGATGGAATCCCAGACGAGTTAATCAAACACGCTGGAGAGGAATTATCGAAAAGAATTTACAGTATGATTTTTGATATTTATGCTGAGGAGAAGATGCCCGAGATTGGAGCACCTCAATCATTTGCACTAACTACAAAAAAGGGAATAAGTTTCATTGCCAAAATTACCGGGGAATATCCCTCATTGACACGACCTATCTAGTCTTCTCAGCCCTTCTGACGAACAGATTAGAAAAATGGGCGGAAAACATAATTGGTGATTACCACGGATTACATTTCTTCCATGAGGGTTATGCTGGAAAAAAAGTATGAATATGAGTGATATCCATCACTTGTTTGTCGATTTCCAGCAGGCATATGATAGCCTGGATCTTAATGAGCTGCTTCATTGTATGATAGGTTTTAGAATACCAGCCTAGTCAGGCTCACAGAAATGTCACTGACGAAATCAAAGGGACGCGTTAAAGTACAGGGCACTATCTCGGAACCTTTCTTCCTAAATAAAGGTTTGCGGCAAGAAGAGTTCACATATGCACACAGACACACACACAGACAGACACACAGACAGACACACAGACTCACACACATAGACCATTTGCTAAAAACCACTTTTTTGGACTCAGGGTACCTCAAAAAGGATATTTCCGGTGAAAACTCGATATCGAAAATTTGTCACGATTACAATACTTCCTCCTTTACTAGGAGTAGGATAAAGTAAAAAAAAAAAAAAAAGCAAAAAAATGTGAATTTGATCGAGGCTTACACCGTTAAGAGGAAGTAAAAAGTTACAACTAGAACAAAGTATCAGGTTTTTTACTTTGATTTCTTATGAAGAATCCGTCGCAAAATTAGTTCATTCAAATTCATCAAATACGTTAATAAAAAAATTGAAATAAAGGACTTATAATTCTAAAATTGTAATCAAAGTCATAAATATTTTCCCTTACATTATAAATTTACATTATAAATAGATAAAAACATTATTGGTAAAGATTGGAACCAGTTATTAGTACGGCGGCCTGTTGTGGCGCGACCTTGTCAAGATATGAATGCCAGCCACCGGCCTCTCTGTAGGCTCATTTTTTTACTCTAGTTTTCTGCCCCTCGCCCGCCGCCACTCTTTCAATAAATATTATATGAAAATTATCATTGACTATATAACATGGTCAATGTGTCACTAATATTTAGGTTGTATAAACTTAAGATGACAGGTTTCGCCTTGTTAAAGAGTTTATTGCTAACGATTTTTAGTTGTGGTTTTGTTAAACAAATTCTCTCGTTTTATATTACATGTTGCCATATATTTACCTTATAATTTAGCAATGCAAAAAAAAGAAATAAATAAAATTTACATGTGTTCATATATTAGTTTTTAAATTATACTTAGAATTAAATTCATTAAATTTAATTGAGGTGTTTGCGAGAAGCACACGACAAAAGAAACTAATTTTCAGTAAGTGATACTTCCCGGATAGTTGATTTAAATTTTCGAAAAAATGATTCATCATCGAGATACATATTTTGAAAATCTCAGTGTAAGACGAAAAAAAAAAATGATTCTAGTGAATGGCCTGTATGAGAAAACAAAATTTCTCAAAAACGAAAAATCCAGAGAAAGTTAAAACTTGATGTTCCATATTGGTGGTAGCATTACCGTCTCTCGTAAAGTCCATCAACCGGAAGTGCGTTTTTACAAACAGTTTTTTTTTTCAGATCTCTCCATGAAGGCATGAAGGGTTTCGTTAAATTTAGTACAATAGATTATTATTATTATTTCTTTTTTTTAACCTAAGTAATACACTGGATAAGATGTAATAATGTACGGGGTGAATCCAAACACATTATTATTCATTGGTCGTTCAAGAATTTCCGGACAATATAGCACGTGTTTAACACAACTGCTTCTTGGAGAACCATATAAATATTTCGGTCCAATTCCAGAGTGGCTATACTTTCGTGCAATTCGTGAGGCACTGTTCCAGTAGCCGAGAGGACTATGGGTACTACTCGGACAGCCTCCACTTCCCACAGTCTCTTTATTTCGGACCCAAGCTCTGCATACTTCTGCTTTTTTTTCCGCCATTACTTGTAGGAGGTTGTTGGTATTCGGAACTGTAATGTCCACCAACGTTACTGCCCTCCTTTCCTTGTCATAAAGCAGAATATCGGGTCGGTTGTGATAGACTGTTCTGTCAGTGAGCACTGTCCGGTCGTTGTTCAGTCTCCAACTATTGGACTCCAGTACAGATTCAGGGTCATACTTGTAGTATGGCACATTTTCCTCAATCAAACCAGTCTTGAGGGCAAGTTTCCCGTGCATTATCTGGGCTAATTGATGGCGCCGATGGAAGTAGTCAGACTGCGCCAACATTTCACATGAACTTATTACATGCTGGATGGTTTCAGACTTCTGGTGACACAGTCTACATCTATCATCCAGCATTCCAGGCACTTTAATTATGTATTTGTCATAATTCCTGGTGCGGACCACTTGGTCTTGGTTAGCTGTCATTAGACCCTCCGTCTCGGCAAACAGATCACCAGAGCTGAGCCAGGCGTTCGACGCACGTTTGTCGACAAATGATAGGCTCAAATCGTGTGGGTGTCGGCCATGCAGTGACATGCTCTTCCAGGTTTCTATTTTGTTGGTGTCTTCAGTGTTACATTCTGTACACCCTTGCTCTGGCTCACTTAAATTTACTGGCGTCAGGCTAGTATCAATCTCACATACATTATTATTATTATTATTATTATTATTATTTTAAAGGGGATATGCACTGCGAGCTGAAAGATCTATTGTGCACTCCCCGGATTCTTCTCAATCCACTGCCGGCTACCAAGCAATGTTCTCTAGCTAAGACAACATTGCCCACAGCGGACATTGGGCTGCAGAGACTCCTAGGAGAGAAAATCTAACGCGTTGCCAGTCCAGCTCGCTCCACTGAACTAATGCCTTCCTTCTCCCTTGGCTTACGGCTAATAACTAGGGACGGGGACTCTTGTTTGTGTACGGTGTTTATCCTTGTCTTTAAAGTGTAGAGTGTATGTAGTTTAAGTGTACTGTTCACTGCTCTGACGAAATGCATGAGTACTGAGCTGTGGTAACCTGTGGGGTCGCTACTCCCCAAGTAACTGTATGCAATTAGTATAGTAAATTAGTGTAGTGTAGAGTGCAATTAGATACTGTACATAATATGTAATATTAGTGTGCTGTACATACAGAGACTTATCACTTTTGTGTGCAACATTTTTCCGAGAAAATTCTTTTTAAAGGAGGTAATTTTGTGGAGTGGGGTGGTTACGCTTTCCTCCAAAAAGAAATCGTTTTATTAAGTTTAGATTCTACCCATAATGCCCCGGTCTATGTTTTCCAACCTAACGTTTTTACACTGTCCTCAGAATCTCTTTTGTCCATCAGCCAATAAAAACGCATTACACAAAAATTCCATCATTCCACACATCCTAACCCTTTAATTAAAAAACATCTTCCTTTACTATCCCACACAACCCTTCCAGGAGATTGAAACGGCGCTGGCCCCGTGACCACCTAACTTCGTGTTAGCATTTTCCTCGAGTAATAAATAGGGAGTACTTCCTCTGGGGGGGGGGTATCTTCCAATAAGTTTTTCACCCCCTTTATATGTCACGTATGCCCGCAAGGGGTTTCTGTTCATTACAGTTACTTGGGGAGTAGCAACCCCACGGGTTTAAACAGCTCAGTACTCCATTCACTTCGTCAGAACTGTACACAATACATTCAATACACTCTCCCTTTACAGACAATGACAAACACAGTACCTTACTGAATGCCGACAATCACTTACCCTTGATTGTAATGATTAGAGATAAAGTTTACGAATTGCAACATCATTGCGTCATTTCGTTTTCATGGGTAAAGGCACATATTGGAATAATCGGCAATGAAAGAGCAGACATGTTGGGCAAGTTGGCTTCAAGAGATAATGAACTGCCAATCATGTATAATAAGTATCCAACAGCAACGGTTATACACTGGTTACAACAGCTTGGCTTGGAAGTTTGGCAACGGCTCTGGTCAGAATCTTGTACGGAAGCTCTGACAAGAGCGTTTTTCCCTTCAGTTCAGGCACGTCTTAAGATACGCCATCTAAAGATTCACTACAGGCTAACCCAACTTTCTGTCAGATCATGGCAAGATGGCAGAATATCTTCATAGATTTAATATTATCGTTTCTCCAGCCTGTTCCTGCGACTTCTTAACACCACAAACAGTGGACCACTTATTGTGGGCCTGCAGGTAGTCTATTACCTGCCAGGCGGATATTTTTACAGCAGGTCATCACTCAGGGCATGCGTTGGCCTCCTGCTAAATCAGAGTTGCTTTAAGCACATTTGTTCTCACATTTCTCAAGATACATCTCTCAAATATTTAAATTTTTAAATGACTGAACAGTATCAATCCTATGCGAAAAAATAATAGTAATGATAATTGTAACAATTAAAGTAAAAATAAGTACAATTCAATAAAAATAAAAATTTGTTAAATGTATCAATGTCATAAAAAAAAAAAAATGAATAACTAAAATTAAAAAAATACAAAGAAAAAAAAAAAATAAAAGTCAGTAAAACAGGGTTAATTAATTTATTTTATCAATAAATTTTTGATTTTATCTATTGATTTGTTTTTTCTATGGTGTATATCCTTTTGCATCTTCAATCCGTATTATTTATGCTTGTATTTATCTGTTTGTATTAACATTTAAGTGTCAATATTATCTACATTATCATGTAATTATTATGTCCGGTAAATTTACTTATTTTCTTAAAGCATTAATTTTATTTTGTTATATGTATTGTAATTGATGTAAATTTCATGTAGTACTCAGATGAGTGGAACATGTTGAAAATAAAGGTTACAAAAAAAACAAACACATACTAGGGTCGCGTCTTTAGTTAATTGGCGTAAGCCAAGGGAGAAGGAAGGGATTAGCCTAGTGGTAGCAACTCATTGGACTAGCAACGCGGAGGACCCGAGTTCGAATCCAGCATGCTGCCCTTAGATTTCCTCTTCCTACGAGCTGTAGCGCTCACTATCCGGTGATGTACAGTATTGTCTGTAGCTAAAGAACACTGCTCGAAGGCCGGCAGTGTACTGAGAAAGCTCCGGGGGAGGGGAACAAAAGCAAAAATAAAAGTGTTATTAAAAAAAATATTCGGAAACCATCCTTGATGTATGAAAGGAAAAAGCGGTATAAACCACAGATTAACACACTCGCTAACCGTCCTTGAAATCTTGCGGCATTTCATTAATCCTTCTGATATATACGTAACAATGACCCTCACCAATAGTTCGCATCACCTGTTCGTCAACTAAATTTTATTTTTATAATATTTGTATAAGTAATTACAATGATTTCTCTAATAAGTTTATATATATTACCTATCTAACAATTCCAAATGAAGTTAGTCAAGTTATTTACGTATCTATGAATGGTTTTTGAGAAAAATTGGCAGAAAATCGTGAAGTACTGAACAAAATAAACCATTCAGTAATTGTCGCATTTTTCTTCAACTGATTTTTCATTATCCTCGGAATTATCACAATATAATTTTCTTTACTTTTAATATTGTATAACTAGCAAAACATTTTAGTGAAAGTTTAGAAGGAAACGTAAACATCAAACCTAATTCCCTCCCCCAGAATCACTCAAAAAATAAAAAAAATCTGGTGCGAAACACTCACACAACTTTCTCTTACTCCAGTTCTTAAAATTATAATTGACAAATTTTATAGTTTGTGTACTCAAATTTAATGACATTCACCTAAAACTGAAAAAACTGTTCAGTAAAAGCGCACTTCCGGTTTACTAATTTTCTTAAAACTCGGCTATTTTGGCCATCTATTTATTTCTAATTAATTTTGTTTGGATGGTAATAGAATTGTACATTGCACTTTATAGAAAAACATAACCCCACCCCTCCCCTAAAAGTGCCCTTAAATGAATTTTTCCAGAGTAATGTTTTAAACAAAAGTTGTAGATCATTGTATGTTTAGTTTATATAGGAAGTTTCAAGAAAATCGTTGGCGCCATTTTTGAGAAAATCGCGAAAAAGTGAACAAATCATTTAGTACAGTGGTAAAGTAAACGCTCTTCCGGTTATCCGATTTTTTCCAAACTCGGGAATAGCAACACCTATTCAATTCTAATGGTTATTTAGGACGAGGAGAATTGTCTATAAATCTGAAATAGCACTTAGAGGAAACCGAAACCCACCCCTACCCTTCCACAGTGTTTTAAAATAAAAATTTTTCCAGCGAAATGTTTCAATTAAAAGTGTGTAGCATCTTTGCATATGTATTGATCACACTAAGTTTGAAGAATAATCGTCGGAGGCCCTTTTTGAGAAAAACGCAAAAAAGTAAAAAAAAAAACTATTAAAGTTGTTCGGTTGAGGAATTTTGACAGGTAACATACAGTCAGATCCCACGGTGATACCTAAACGGAATAACAAATTTCAACTTTCTACGGTTTTTTTCGTTTTTGAGCTATGCTGTTCACATACACACACACCCCTACAGACTATTTGCTAAAAATCACTTTTTGGACTCAGGGGATCTCAAAATGGATATTCCGTTGAAAATTCGATATAGAAAATTTGACACAATTGCAATACTTCCTCTTACAGGAGTAAGAGAAAGTAAAAATTAAAATAAAAATTTTTTTAATAAAAATAAAAAGACCTACTTTGTTGTTCTACGTTTCGGGTACCATTGGAACCCTTCTTCTTAAAGCTGTTTAGGGTAGGAGATGAGTGAGCGTATAGAACGTTGAGACTGAAAACGTTCTCAGCCTTCACTCCTCTCCTACCCTAAAAAACTTCTGAAGAAGGGTACGAATGATACCCGAAACGTAGAGTAACAAAGAATTCTTTTTCTTTAAAAACTCCTCTGGCCCATGCCGTACAAACATTTCATTAAAAAGACCTACATTTGTATAGTGTGCATGAGAAGTGATAACTTCTTAACAGATAACTGGTGATTCCCAAACGGAGATTTTCAAGTTTCAACCCTTGCCGCTCACACCCAACAGAATATTAAACTTTTTGAAACTTACCTGTTTTTCAGTTATCTTGTTCACACAAACACACACGTGTACCCATTAATCCTTCCCCTCCTCCTCCACACACACACACACACACACACACACACACACACACACACACACACACACATAAAGACCAATTTCTACAAAACACTTTTTCATGCTCAGAGGAGCCGTTTTTAAAAAAAACCTATAAAACTCAGAACCTTTTCTGTAATTAGTACTTCCGGTTAACCGATCTTTTTTTTCAACTTTGGAATTGCAAACCAATTGCAAAAACACTTTTGGACACAAAAACACTATTGGAAAAACACTTTCGAGGATATTACAGAAAATAATATAAAAAAAAAACCACTTAGTGATGTCGTTGTAAAAGTTTTTGGAACATGTTGCTGTCATGTTAAGCTTTGCTCTGAAATGACACATTTCTGTACAATTTACGATTAAATGCGTTGCTATGCTAACAAATTTAAAGTGAATCAGTTAAGCAAAAGTGCGAATTTACATAAAATATTTAGAAACAAGATATTTTCCCTCCACAAACTCAAAAAAGTAAACTATGTGAAGTCCAAAGCTTCTGTTTAACTGACTTTCTATAGACTTAAAATTTATATTTATTTATTTTATTTTAATTTGCCTTTGGGGAATTACCCCATACAAATACAAATGGAGTTTGCTATAACATAATATAATATACAGACAAGACAAAAGATACGTATGCATGGATATAAAAATACCATAGATTCAAAAGAAGCCAAAAAGAAAATAAATAAGGTTCTTACATGTGAAAGTAAATACAAAGCAAAATGTTATTTCCTGAATAAAAGTAAGATACAAAAATTATTTTGTTTTGTCAAATAAGTGTTTTATTCGCATACATTGTAAATCAAGACAAATTTTAAAGAGTTGCAAGTGCATACCAGTTTTGAACAGCTATAAATGTATTAACTTGTTTACAGTACAGTGGGCAGTCTAGGATATAAGATTTAAAAATAAATTATTCACGTAATACAAACGATCGTGCTTTAAGGCAGTTTATGACAAACAGCGCTAGCTGTTTTATTTGATTTTAATCATTTAAATTAAGTACAGATAAGTGTTCGAGAGACATATCTTTAACAAAAGGTAATATAGTGATCTCGTATTGCCGAGTACACTGGACATGCTACAACAACGTGATATACAGTTTCCAAAACATTTAAATTACACAGTTCATATTTCTTGGGCCTTGATAATATACGTTAAGCTATTGAAAGTTATTTTAATTTGATATTTACCAGACAAACGTAACTGACAAAAGCTCTTTAGGATATAAAAAGGTAAATTTAAGTTTACATAACTATTTGTGTAGAAAATTGTTTATATAATACGTTTAATATTCCCTAAAAGTCAGTCAGTAATAGAGACGATACAAACATATATTCCTCCGAACAGGCAGTTCAGAAGTATCTTTAAATGTTGCAGCTACCTCAGAAATGTTTTTCAAACTTTGTATTCAGAAACAGATTCAATAATTTTCATTAAATTATTGGAACGCTAGAGGCATAGATATAAAAACCTAATTTATGACCATAATTTATTTACTATTAAATCTATAATAAGGTGATAATGATAGTGAAAATACTTAATGGGAAGGGAATACCAAGATATTTCGTGCACAACAGTTTATTTAAGACACTTCCTTCCTGTCTTAATTTCTAAATGATACATTCCAATAAACTATTAAAGTCTATCATGTACATCAAAACTTCCGCCATTCTTGTTATTTTTTATTTTAATTTTTTCTGATTTGGTTGTATAATATTTTTTAATGGCATAATTGCAACACAATTATCAAGATAGTAAAAATTAAAAGAAAGAACGAAAGAAACAACGACTAATAAAGAATACAATGCAAAGAATGGAGATTACAATCTTCACGCCTAATTTGTAATTATTGTAACATATCCTCATGAATGTAACTTTCAGTCGAAATATTATTATCGTTCAATATCATTTTTTACTTTTTTTTTTTGCATGGAAATTCATTCGCTATTTTATCTTTGTTTTATTTAATTCCAATTTTCTTTTTTTTTACCAAAAAAGAAGAATATTTCGAAAACCTGATTGTTTGTATTTGGATTGTTTTTGCTGATGATTTTCTCTGAATTATTTATCTAAAATTTATTGGGAATTATTAGCTTCAGGGTAATATTCAAAATTATTGCTATCCAAAGCCCCACTGGGCCCAAATAGCTACCCAAAGAAAAATAACAACAAACCGGGTGTAGAACAAATATCCAGACCCGGATCTAATCCATCCAAGATTCACTGCAGTCCGAACAAATCGACAAAAACCTTAAAGGGAATTAGCCTAAGCTCTTCCACAGACATCCTGTTCTGACCAAAGGTCCTAAATTTAATTTTCTCACAACCCAGGCAATCTGTTATAAGATGGATGGGTGTTTCCTTCTCTGTCTCACAAACTCTACATAATGGATCCGGCATGAG
This sequence comes from Triatoma infestans, assembly GCA_011037195.1. NCBI lineage: Eukaryota > Metazoa > Arthropoda > Insecta > Hemiptera > Reduviidae > Triatoma > Triatoma infestans. Next base: position 21,195 of record JAAEAF010004252.1, read on the forward strand.
CCCCATTACATAGAGATGTCTCCTTAAACCACAATGTCCAGTAAGGGATCCAACCAGATACCTGTGAAAGCTCCGTGAAAGACACAGCAACGTCTCACTAATAGCCCAGGCCGGACCCCCGATTTTCTTTAGACTTGAAATTATTTATGTAATGCGTTTGTTTCCTAACGTCAGTAATGTCCTCACGCATTGGTCTAATCGCTAGCACACTCGCCTTTCGTGAGAGAATTCAGGGTTCGATTCCCATGGGAATAAAGTTGGTGTTCACCCTGTATCATGATGAAAAGTCGGAAGCAATAGATAGCAGCGCCCTAGGTAGTGAAGGCCGAAACTAAACGCCGTAGGAACATCGGCATGCTTACCACACGCCTCCCTATTCAAATCGCCGTCTGGCAAGACTTGGCCCTTCATGGGCGATTGCGCCATAGGGTTTAGGTAAACAGTAATACAGACGATAGAACCGTATATTCCTCCGAACTGGCAATTCAGAAGTATCTTTAATATTGCAGCTGATGCAGCATGGCCCCCCGATGAACATCTTGCACTGCCGACAACCAACTGTGCTCATCCATGACTAAAGCTGTCCATGACTGGAAGCCTGAGAGACATGTGCCAGAGACACGCCAACAGCAGGCTCGGGACCAATGAAAGTGGGGGGGGGGGCTATCCATTGGTTGGACTTACTATTACGTATAACTATAAATGATGGGGATTTCAATTGTTGGAATTTAGAGTTTTTTACCTTGTATGATAGCACCTCCCCACTCCACAGCAAAACTAACTACAGTATAAAGTACAACCTAATTCTTCCTGAAATCCCTTAAACATAATTTTTTTGCTAGGAAAATGTTACCAAATAAGAGAGAGATAGTTAAAATAAATAAATATATGTTGCAGTTAGTGCTAAGGGTTAAAAGAAAATGTTCGGAGACGTTTCCGATAACATTCCAAAGAAGAAATACTAAAAAAAACAAAACACAATTTTGTAGAGTCAAGCTCAGAGTTGGATCCGATGGTGGTACCTAGACGAAATGAATGAAACAAAACGAAATGAACTTTCTGCAGTTTTTTTTTTTTAATTATTTGTTCAGTCCCATAAAAACACACCTGTAGAATACGCTACATTCAGGTGTTCTGCAATCGCTTTGAGTGAAAACTCAAATTAGAAAATGTGACAAGAACAGAGTAGTTCGTTTTATAGGAGAAAGAAACTGAACATAAAAAAAGAATGCCCTGTTTACAATAACTGATAAATGTCACGATATTCAACATAAACACTGGCTCAAAACAATATAATTAAAAACAGATTTAATTGTCAAGTTTGAAATGAAAGTCAATTATTAGAGAGCATAAAAAGAAGTTTCTTTCAACAGCATAAAAGTCACATTGAAATACATTACATACACACACATATGATCTACTAGTATATTACATATTGTCGTAGTATGTGGACTGACTACATGTCAACAATAACTGACCTTTTAGAGCTTGTTCTCATCTAAGAGGATTTGGATTTTCCCTTTTCTTTTTTTTATTTAAAAAAACTAGATTTGTATTCCTTGAATTTAATAAATAAAAAATAAATAAATAAATTTCTCAAAATATTTTTTTATGTAAACATTTCCTGTTAAAGTATTCGGTGAATAAGTATGTCACTTTACAATATATTCTGTTAATTCTGTTTTGATCAATTTGTGGAACTTTTATACAATCACCGGAAGTGTGACTAGAGTGATATTATTTTTTTCTCCAATTTTCGCTATTTTTCTCGAAAATGGCTCCAGTGATTTTTCTTATAAACTTCGCTAAGCGGACCTATCACTTTTATCACAAAATCTTTTTGGAGGAATAATTGATTTATGGAGTATTTTTTTTTTGGAGCTATAACGTTAAGCTTCTCACTTATGTATAGCTTCAGTAGAATTTATGGTTCTATAACCTATGTGAATATTAAGGTACGTAAGGGAAAATACATTGCTTCAGAGAATTAAGAAAATCAAATGCGAATTTACAGAATAGTTTTCTAAGGTTTTCATGGAAACATTCCCGTTATTTTTTTTTTTAAACATACAGGTTTCACATTATACTCATATAAATCTAGGGTAAAGCTAGGAGTGATGGCAGGGGTAGGAGAGAAGACGCAGGCTTTACTTCTCTTGTGTGGCGTCATGGAAGTTAATCAAAGGGTAGAGAGATCAGAAGCGAACGTATTGCAAAATTCTTCATTTATTTTATGTGTTCCTCTGTATTCTGCGAACATTTATACGCATCAGCTATATCTGGTGAATATCTGAATTTTTATAACGCTTAGCCAATTTGTAACAGTATATTCATTGCAATCGAAATGAAAGATTTCCACGCTATCGATATAGTTGGACTCGTAGACATAGTGTTGACCAAATTTCATGTCGATTAGCCATATTTGTTTCAAGAGGAGATGTCTTCTACCTATGGTGCGTCATCCATCCTCCATGGTAAGAGAGACGGTCAAAAGTGGTGTATATGTATTTTGTTTCTGGAATAAATGAGAATGTCTTTATTTTGAAAAAGTAACTTTTTTTTTGTAGATAATAGTAGTTGACATATGTTTTATAAGCATTACCCTTTAATATATCCCCTATATTTTAATACAGGGCATAAGTTTGAAATGTGCGTCATCTCTCCTAACTTTACCCTATAATTTTTTTTCATTTAAACCATTTTCCGGAGAAGCTGACTTTAATGGGAACTAAAATATTAATGAGTATCGCATAAATTTAAACAAATTACTGAGGAGTTGACAGAGGATGCTGCCATTCAATTTAGCCATATCTTCAGTTTAGGCTTTATCCCCACCATTACATTTTCTAAGTAATGCTTAGGCCGAACTAATCGTCTAGTAAAAATTCCAAGTTTGAACAAAAATTAAGTATAATTCTGAAATTGTAGTAAATGAAAGTTATATATTGGCTGTATTCTATATTTTTAGTTAATTAATATTTTATATATATATATATACACACAGAGAGGAAAGGAGAGAGAGTATTTAATTAAAAATTAGAAAGGAGGAAGTAAAATAAAAAGAGGATCATTACGGAAATTCTAATCCGCCCCTTCCCCCCCCCCCAAATCATTCTAAAAATGTGCAACAAATAAAAATAACACTATAATTTGCAAACTTATTAAGGTTGCCTTGATTATATTAATATTTAACACAATAAAAGGAAAAATTAATATTATTTATAGGGTCAAACAAAAAAAAAAATTATGTGTCCTTAATTATATGTATGATCGATATTATATCACTTTATACAAATAAATATCTTTATTTCCGTAATATATATATATATATGTATATAATTCTGTAATATAGATTATGATTCTGTAAGGAGAGGAAGGTGAATATTGTAGGAAGTTTAATTTTTCCTATCCGTAATTTCCATGACCTTATGTCCTATTTAGTGACTTATTACTTTTTAAGGTGTGACATAATTATCATTCGAGGGTTACAAACAGTACATAAGTTTAGATAATCCGGTAATAAATAATAATAATAATAATAATAATAATAATAATAATAATAATAATAACTATATAAATATAATCGCTTTACAAAATTTCAAAATAGAAAAGATTAATAGATTTTTTTTACAATTTCGATTATTTTGTTATCATTGATAGAGAAAATTGAAAACAATGTAGAAATAAAAATAATAATAAAAAAATTATCGTCAAAAAACCAACATCGCTGAGATTTTAATCAAATAATTCTCTTTTCTGTGAGAAAAAGACAATTGAAGCAGATATTCCCAAATTTGCAATCCCATGAAAAAAATGACCGTTTTTAAAGTTCCATGAACTTTAAAACTCATCCCATACACTTTCGTCTGATGTTTACAAATACTTTTATGCCGATATTGTAACCAATTAGCTGTAGAGTGTTTCTAAATTATGCCCTCCTTCAAATAGCCAATTCATTTGTGAGCTTTTTATTTTTTTTAGAAAATAGTGACTGTGTCTCACAATATATTAGTAATTTTACATCATTACTGATAGGTGGTCCATGGTTGGATCGCGGTTAAACAGCATTTCCGTTTGGTGCAAGAACACAATTCCAGAAAAAGTTGATGTGCGTTTTCTTTAACTATGAAGGAGTAATTCATCAAGAATTCTTCGCAATAGATTTTCCATGAATTCCGGACCTTTACTGCCAACAACTATATAGAATATACTCAAAAAACGGCCCAGCCTTATCCTCCAGCTTTGGTCAATCGTAAACAAGTTTTGTTCCAGCAAGATAACGCCTGGGCCTTCCCGTTAGACTAAATAAAAAAATTGAAGAACTTGATGGCATTGAACTACTTTTACATCCACCCTTAGGTCCGACCGACTTAGGCTCCATTCGACTATCAATTGTTTCGTTCCATGGCACATTTTCTTTCCCGGAGAAAATTTAATAACGTCACCGAATTTGAAACTGAAGTGCAGGAGTTTTTTTTTATTCCAAGCCCAAGGAAGGTTATCATTGAGTGATCCAACAGTTGGCAGAAAGATGATTTACAATGGTCAATTTTACACTGGGTTATCTTTGAATATTATATCTTTGAAAATTCATAAAATGTAATAAAAAAAAAATAATTTTTTTTTTATTGAAAAAGGTCATTTTTTTTACATATATTCCGTTGTATTAGTAGTCATGTCTACTGCTACATGAAAGATCCATTATGACTTGTTTGGATATTAGTTGATCGGAAATAGAATATAGACGTCTGTAATGTGTACAATGGCTAAGCTTGGGTGAACTATTGAGCTATGCTAAATCCTAGCAGTTACTTACATCAGCTGCCCCTGTGCTAGACCAATTCTATGAGCCGCTGGGGGCGTTTCAGTACGTGTTATTCATTGCTAGCCCCAGGGACGACAAGATTCCTGAAGAAAAGGCTAGTCCACTTCCCCCACCCTAAATTTAAGGAAGAGTCAATTTTTGTTGTTTGTTTTTATTGAAATAAGAGCTGTTTGCAGTAATAAGACAACAAAATTTTATTTATTATCCAAATCCGGTTTAATGTTAGCTGTGTTTGAAAAAAAAAATAAATAAACTACACAGTGACCATCAGCAGGGTCAGAAGATATTTCTTTAAACTGGGTAACATTTAGTATTTTATTATTTTCACTGTTTACCATTCGAGGTAAACAAAAAAAAAAAAATTAAGAACGTGACAAATAACAAACTTGAGTTTAAAGATTCGATAATATATTAATTTATTTGATATGACCGTGGTTTGTTATTAAAAACGGAAGTGAGAGTAATAAAAATAAAATAATGAAATAACACAGTTATGGTCGAAAAGATAAACTGTTTCATTATGACTCATTTTATTACAGTAATGAGACTTGTCTTTTCTCTACACTATATTCACGATATCTAGTTATTCCATTTGTTATGTGTGTGTGTTTTGTGTGTCTGTATGTCTGTATTTTAGCTAATGAAATTAGGTTATAGTGACCTCCAAGTTTGTGTGTGTGCAGCACAATTCCAATTCACTCCTTATACACTCTCACTAAATACGTACATACGCACTTCTAGACACACAAAAGTAAATGTACGATCTGCAACTGTTATTATTATTATACATATAAAAGAAAGATATTGACTCAAATCCAATTAATTCAAGTACATATACATTTTATTTAATTTTTTTTGCACTATCTTAATCAATAAATATCAGTGATCATAATTTATTTTTGAAAACCTTTTTTTGATGAGAAATATTGATAAATAAAAATAAAAAAAATCTGGCGTGAAACACACTAGTTTCTAAATTTCAGAACACGTCTTTACAATCAATTTTGTCAGAAAAAGAAGCATTGAGGTAAATAAGAGATGTCTAAACATTTATATACAAACCACTTTGTTGTTTTAGCTTTAAAGGTGAGACTATCCTGAAGAAGCTTATTATAAATATGAGCGAAACGTCGGTTTATAATTAACCACTCACTGAAGCGATCTCAACCAGAAGATCTAAATGTTTTACATGTTTACAGAAAGTTGTAAAGGAACTTTGAACAGTTGAAGAAGTTTAATATCGTGACTTTAGTTTGAAGCATTTTTACAAAAAAAGAAAGTTGATTTTTGAGGGATTTTGGGGGTGGGGATAGGATCTGTCAGTCAGTTAGTATTAAAGCTGCAAGCTTTATTTGTTGAGCCAGAGGGTACCCACATACATAGTCGGGCATATGTATAATTCCTACCACCTTTTTTTCACGGCCAGTCCAACTAAGCGTTTTGTAAACATAGAAATATTAAATAAAATTAGTTAATAATTAATTGTATTAAGTGCGTGTAGATTAGATTTGTATGGGAAGAACCACGCCTCATTCCACTGCGACCTTCATTAAGAGGTCTATTGTGGATCCCCTGGGTTTATAGCACATCCATCAGCTTCGCCCTCTTAACCAGGCCTAGCAAAGCTGAAAGTTGCTCCGTTATGACGCTCGTGGCTTCGGGATTACTAGTCACCAGTTGAAGAAACCTTGTTCTTGCCAGTCCGGTAAACTCACAAAAGATGTGCACCGGGGTTTCCTCCTCGGTCCTGCAGAAACGGCATACTGCGTTGTCTGCAAGTAATAAATGGTGCATGTGCATGCAGCCTACAGTGCCTTCAGTACCCTGTTAGTAGATCCCTTCGGCTATGGCTCAGTAGGTCCTTGGTAAATTTAGGCGAATGTCTCCTAATGAAGAGTTTCGCCTGCCTCTGCCCTGGCGTACTTTCCCACGATCACAGACGCTGGTCTTATATCCATTCCTTGATGGAAGCATGAATGAGGCTCCTGGGCAACCTGCAGAAGGGCTCGGGGCCTATAAAGGTATCCTTCGAGCCCTCCCGCGCCAGGGCATTAAGTGCGTGTAGAGAATGTCGCGTGAATATTTCACACCAGACATTTTTAATAATGTTTTAGTCACTGGTAAAAAAAAAAACAACCTTAAACGATGAGCCGCCCAAATATAGTCATCATTATTTACCAAGATCTACATGATCATAAACATATTTTTCTCATAATATTCCGATATCAATCTAAAAATCTAGTTATACATTCGATATTAATTAAAGAATAATTATTGAAAGAAAAACAGATACGAATGGAATTAATATGTATGGAATGACATAATGTAACCTTGAAGTGAAAGAGATTATCTTCTGTTTTCAATGTACAAACTAGATAGTTACTCATTAATAACTACTTGAACGGATATCAATTGTCATCCTTGAGAAAAATTGCATACATCTGAATTTACTGGAGGCGTACTTTACCTTATTTTCTTTCTAATCACTTATTAATGTTTGTTTATGACCTTTTTCTTTAAAAAAAAAATACATATATTCTATTTACAACTGGCTTCTTGTAAATTAGAATAGAATTCTGATTTATAATTTATCTACCAAATGGAAATTTCACTTTATAAACGTAGAACTGACAATTGGAAATAGGTATTATAAAATTAAACTGAAAAATGAAAACCTCTGTTTCCTCCCACATTTCCCCAAACCCAAAAAATATTTCTTTTTTCCAGAAAATAAAAGTGATGTTGCCTAACATGTATGTAATCATATATTGAGTTTAAAGTAAATCATTGAAGCCACATGCAAGAAATTTCCCATATACGAGGGTCGTTCAATAAGTAACGAGACAAATCGCTGTGCTCAGCAACGGTTTGTTTAATCTATACAATAGTTTCAGTGCATCAAGTTGGCATCCTTGCACATAGTTTTTTTCTCATCAGCTGTTCGAGAGTATTTAGTAAGCATAACCTCAAATGTATTCAGTTAACAATGGCGAGTCCGCTTCAGCATTGCACCTCGGAAGTACAATGTTAAATGATTAGATTTTTAGTTTCAGAGGTTATCAAAGGTAATGAAATCCACGAAAGAATGTTGAAAGTGTACGGGCATAATTGTTTGAACCATTTGAACGTTTACAAATAGGTAAGAACAGTTTAAAAGTGGCCGTGTCTGTGAGTGTGACGAGCAGCGAAGTGGACGGTTGAAGTTGCAACTTCCTCCCTTTGAATCTTGCATTAACGCGTTAATTCAGGACAGCAGGCGTATTACTGTTGAACTGATAGCTGAAGAAGTGCAATCGAGTGTTGGAACTGTCCATAACATTATTTAGAATAAGCTGCAGTACTAGAAAACTTGTACGAGTTGGGTTCCAAGACGCCCACAAAGAAAGTGAAGTGGGAGATCCTTCCATATCCCTCATACAGCCGCGACCTCGCCCCATCGGACTTCCATTTTTTTGGACCACTTAAAGAAGCTCTTCGTGGAAAACATTTTCTATCCAATGAAGAAGTTAAAAAATCAGGTGCAAAAGTGGCTTCGAAAACAACCCAAAGAATTTTATGCCAGAGGCATACACAAATTAGAAAAACGATGCGACAAGTGTGTAAATGTTGCTGGGAACTATGTTGAAAAGTAGCCAAAGTTTTGTATTGATTAAATATGTCGTTTTTGAGCTACAGCCATTTGTCTCGTTACTTATTGAATGACCTTCATATTTTCTGTTACAATGAGTTCATTCTAGTTCAAAAAAAAAAGAAGAAAAAGTTGCAGTAAAATATCAAATTTTGGATTATGTGTGTTTGTTTTTTCTTTTTTTGGTTAATTGAACAAAATAACTCATTCGATTGTCATTCAAATCACTAATTTATTGCCGCGTGAATGATTTTGTTATAAACTTGACTTTTTCGCTCATATTGCAGGGTAGTTGTTGGCTTGGTTACTAGACCAACACTGGCAAGAATTACAATGGCGACTATAAACTCTTTCCTCCATCTTGCACGTGATGGGCTGTAGGAATTTGGGCGGAGCTAATTTTCCCTCCCATACTTCTGGTTGGATGTTGCTTTCGATCTTTCCTTCCACTCCTTTGTTATTCTTTAAAAATTGTTTTTTTTTTAATGGTTAATTTTAAAGAAATTTCCTTTAAGCTTCATAACCCCATAAAACAGACAACACTTTTATTTCAAATATTTTTTCCAGGAAAATTGATATAATGGATTCTGGGAAAACTGCAACGACTTCTCTGTAAATTGCCATTTCCATACAACGAGTCTCCAATACTTAAGTTATATAATAAGGTACGTAAAATATTGTTAGTAAATATTCTAATGTTTGAGAAATTTATTGCCAGTTAGCACTGGTTGGAGAATTTCATTAAGAGAAAATAGTGTCGCTGTATTTTCTCACCTGTTTTTTTTTTTTTTTTTAACTTTTATTAGGTCCCTTTTATTAGAACAAGATACATCCCATTCCGCTCATCCACAAAATCCGTTAATGTTTGTCTTATGATCTGATGAAAATGTGCAGAACAAAATCGACTAAGAAATTTAATTCTATACACATTTCCTTCAATTTATAAACAGTTAATAAAACTGAAGTTTAAAAGCGGGGCTTTCTAAATCTGAAATTTAGAATTGCGTATCTCAAGTGTTATGTAGCATCAAAGTTTGCTGGAGGTTTAAGATAACGATTATCTATCTCTTAAAAGGGAGATACTAAAAGATCTAAAGAGAAAACGGTAAATTTCTTTATCTTATATTGTTTGCTTAAAATTATTAATAATTTCTATAAATTATAGTAATTTAAGAATTTCTAAATATTAAAAAACATATTAAGGTTAGTAAAAAAAAAAAAAAAAAAAAAAAATTAAACCATAAATTTTAATTAATTAAAAAGTCATAACAAAATGGGTTTAATTTTGAAAAAAAAAAATGAACCTACAATAAATCGTTAAATCGTGTGTACGATTAAGGTAAACGTGCTTTACGGCCTTAGTGTAGTATAATATCGTTCCCTTCAGGAAAACCAGTTCTTATTTAAATATCTTACAATCTTGTTTTAAATCGCTGTTACCTTTTTTTTTGTTTGTTTTGTTTTATTTTATTTATAGTCTAATTATTTAATCAGAATGAAAAATATGTTTTTTTTTCGTATTCAAATAAAGATAAATATGAAATATTTAAGTAAAATATACTTAGAAGGGAAATGAGGATATTTTCTTTTGGGAAAACATAATGAGGATTTTATTTCTTAAATTTCAAATTCTGTGATCATTTGTCCTATCGTAAATATAGAGGTGGATGGAGGGGCGACAAGATCAAATTCAGGCAGTATGCAGGATTGGATTACGTAAGAATCCAGAAGTGTGAGCCAATAATATTGATTCAAACCCATACCTATAATATTTGAAATTTATGTAGCAGATTTCCCTTAGGAATCCCTCCTATGAACGATTTTTCCCAGAAAAATATTATAAATAAATATGATAGGTTTATATCTGTGCAGTTTAGTCCATTTCAAGTATAAAGAAAATCGTTATAGTGTTTCTCGAGAAAATTCCAAAAAATACCCTCAAAAATCAAATCTGTAATATCGCAATTTGAGTTAACTGATTTTCTTCTAATTTATAATTATAGAAATGCTTGTAGTGTATATCAGTATTATGTAGGTGAGCGAATAAAGTCATCAATAGGAAACTATTCGGTAAGCAAAATGGGAGAAATTATCAGAGATATTTTCCGTTATAACCTGCTTCTTTGTGTGATCACACTGTTTGACAAACGCATCCTGATGATGAGCGAACGCCCGAAAAAAGAAGCAGGCTGTCACGGAAAATATCTTTGATGCTTTCCAGCTCTGCGGAACCAACCACAACAACTGTGGGAGAAATTAGTTGGGAAATTGATTGGCAGTACACTGTGAATTACACTAATTGTGAAGATTTTAAAACATGGTCCGGTGCAGTGCTAGGGGCAGTTGAGGTTGCCCATAAGAAGGAATTAATGCATAAATTTGCCACCTCAAAGTTTCATAGTTTATACAAATATTTAAATTTCGAATTGGGCCATAAAAATTATTTTATAAATAATAAGATGCACCTAATTAATTTTTTTTTTTTTAATAAGAGACCAGTTATTTAACTTGATTTTTAAACCGTGGTATACAGATCGGAGTGGCAACTGTTCATTATGTAATTTGGGCGTTTAGGAAGATGCTTACCATTTCATATGTCCGCTGTCCGGTATTAACTGAATTTAGAAAAGAAATGGTTATGCAAAAATGTGTCAACATTTGATGAATTTGTAAGTTATCTAAATGGCCCAACTGTATCTACAATCTGTAGAGAGATACACTATAGTAGCTTAGCGTTACCAACAATTCATGGTTGCGGAATTTAATTATTAAGATATTTTTTGTTTTCTGCTTTAGTTCCTCTCTTAGTTTGTATTCTGTATTTATTCATTTTTTATTTTATTTTCTACATTTGTTAAATGTAAATAATTGGAGTCAACCAGGCAGAACGTTGTCTATTGCTATACGAGTTTAATTTGATATACAAGATCCTCGTATTTTTCTTTTAATAAATTAATTATTTAATCTATATATATCTGTCTGTTAGGTAGGTGGCAGAACCATACTGAAGGGTATTTTAAAGGAAAGCTTAAAAAATAATTCTGTAAAGCCACAATTCCGGTTGATGTATTTTTGCCCGAAACTTTCGTGTCAGATGTGATTGGTAGTACCTAAACAGAATATCAAATTTGAGGTTATTGCATTTTTTATTTTTTTTTTAAAGATATTTAATTTTCACATGCACACATACATACCATCAACTGAAAACATTTTTTTCACACTCAGAAGTCACAAAATATGTATTTCCGGTCAAAACTCAATTTGTCACGAACCCAATACTTCCTAGTAAAATGGTAGATTCATTAGTCGTATAAGTATTAGGCGTAATGTTGAGTCGAAAAAGTGGCTCGGCTCAGTTTGCATATTAATTATCCATATTAAGTATTCTGCTGGAGTTTATCAACAAACAATTTTTCCAAAAAGCTCTATGCGTTTTATACAAAAATTTATAAAGTGCCAGCCGCCAAACCTTTTGGTTCAATTACCTATGAACTTCTTCCGAACATCATCAGAGATATTGTGGTTGGTTCCGCCGAGCTAGAAAGTATCAGAGATATTTTCCGTGATAGCCTGCGTCTTTTTATGGTCATCGAGCGATTTCGGGCGTTCGCCCATCATCAGGATGTTTTTGTCAAAACAGTGTGATAACATAGACATGTACAGAGCAAATTCTGTTAATACACAGAAACAGAGACTATCACGGAAAATATCTCTGAATCATCAGAGATGGTTTTCCTGAAACTCTATTTCATTCAATAGTCATGAATTGGTTTCGAAAGTTCACCGAACGCTCGAAATTTCAGAATATCTTAAAAAAGAAAAAGAATAAAAAAAGATGTCCGAAATGGTTGATGACCCATAAAATGAAGAAGGAAAAATCTTGGACCCAAATAATCTCTGGTCTAATGTTAATTCACTCTTAATTCTTAATTTTTTTTTAAGCATTAGCCATCTCCCTTTAATATGAAATATATCTGGTACTGATGATTGTTTAAGGAACATTTCACATTTTCTACAATAATCCTTCGGTGTGTAATTTAACAAGTAAAGAACTCATCTATCATTCACCAAAAGTGATTAAGCAAAAATTCTAATTAGACAGATTTGATGTTTACTACTATGCACCTGCATTCCTGATGCATGAACGATAATTAAAAGTAAAGCCACCCTTCCTGAAAAAAATGGCCACTAATTCTCCATAATTCTAAAAGACTTACAGATCAACGTAAAAATTAAATATTCAAGATTTTTTTTTTTTTTTTTTCAACTACTGTGGTTATTAGCGCCCCCAAATCATTATTTACTTTCTCATACTAACGCCGCTCGATCTGGAATGACACATGCTGCTACCTAGTTGGCCTCTTGTACAACACCTTGCTGAACAAGGCGGGGAAGAGCCCCAGGTTCTGAATCTTTCCACACGTCCCCACTTATATCATCAATCTAGTCGACGAGGGGGAGTGTGGATTTATTGTTGTGTCATCCCTTTAATTGCCACAAGTAATTTGAATAAAATTCACGACGAGTAAAAGTACTTTGGGTGCCATGTTGCATCAATATTTTTATTTTTATTTTTATGTACACTTTAGCTACATAATCTATTCTGAGGAGACTATTTACTATAAAACTAGTTGGGGTGTGCAGTACTTTCAACAAATGTTCCTGCACCCCCTAAAATGGACTAATCCTAAATTGAACTTAAACCTAGTGGGGTTGAAATACTTTTATAAAATTTCTTTCAACCCCAAAATAAAAAACCTAATCTATACATTCACACTAACATTCATGCAATAAATACATTTACGCTAATAAATACATTCACGCCAATAAATACATTCACGCCAATAAATACATTCACAACAATAAATACATTCACACCAATAAATACATTCATCCTACTTCAAGTTCTGTTAAATCATAATTTATAGTAAACGAAATTACTGTCTATATAATGAAGAAAAAAAATAATACCATATTTGCATTTTTATTTTTTTTTTGTATACATTTTAAAATAAATTTGATGCATTTTTAAAAGATCCGCGCTCGGAGCTATTGCAGACAGGATAGTACAAACTCGTTCTTGACACGATATTATCTTATCCCTTAGAGGTCATATTTAAATTGTTGTAGCACGCTAAGGACATTAATTTTAATGCCAAAAATAAGTAGTTAAATCTGAAATCAAAATTTTGCTAATTTATTTGAAGTAAATAAAGTAAATCTATTTACAAGATAAGTTAATGTTTTATGTTGGTTAATTTACTTTATTTACTTGATTAAATGGCACTTTTTTTATCTTTTTTTTTTTATCTGGGGGGTGTGTCTTTTATAAATTTAAATCTTAATTATGTGTGAATATTTATGTATTTTATAAATTGGTTAATTAATTTACAAATTTATTCCTGTATTATTATTGAGGTCTTTTTTTTTTTTTTTTATTAATAATTTGTATTGAGGTTTGTAATAATCTTTAAATATAAATTTAATTTTAGCATTCCCCCCCCTCTTGTTTAGTGCAATTTAGTTTTATAGATTTTTTTTTTTATACTTGTATGTTTAGGAAGGAAATAAAGTTAATAAATTTAATGCTCCGAATTGAACTGTTTTTTAAATCATTGCTCAGTACAATATAAAAGATTTTAGACGTGGTAAAAAATAAATCGTCGTTTAAATAGAAAATACTTTTAAACACATAGTTTTAAAAACAATGCACGAAACATGATTCAATTTCTGTACATCTTATTGTAACTAAATATTCAACAAAAAAAAGTTTATAATTTTGCGTTAAATTTCTGACAAATTAGGTTATTTTGTCTATTTGTCTTTATGTCAAATTTTACAAATAGATAGTTTAAAAAAAAAATAAAAATTAAAGACAAATATTTTGAAGTACTTAAATATATGTTTTTTTTTTGAAATCAAATAATTTCGGCAAGTTTTCAAAATGAAGTTTAAACCTAAGTAAACAATTCGTGTTGCCTTGTTTTCCATTATCTCCCTGCCTATTTTGAAATACTCATCACATTTGAGTAAAATTAAAAAAAATAAAAAAATAAAAAGAAAAATCTGACATGAAGCCGTATACGTAAATACGGCAAAAGTTTCCAAATATTAGAATAGAATTACATATACCCCCACATTTAAAGAAATATGGACCGTCCCGTCTTCGAGAAATTCGCAGTAAACTGAAAAAAAAACAATCATTAAAGAAGGTCCGATGTGAACGAAATCTTTCTATATCAGATGTATTGATAGTATCAGAAATGTCCTTCTTTGTCAATGACCAGCTCTTTATTTTGTTCAAAAAGAATAATAAGTTAATTGTCTGCATCTTATGTATTTGGACCATACTGCTCAGCATATATTTATTATTTTTTTAAAAACATATCACTTCCCCTTATCATATAGTAAGAGGAAGTATTATAATCGTGCCTAATTTTACACCGGAAATACATGTTTTGAGGTCCCCTGAGATCTGGATGTATGTACGTAATATGTGCGTGTTGTGTGTGTGTGTGAGAGAGAGAGAATAAAATATCTTAAAAAAAACAAAAAAAAATCGCAAAAAGTCTAAATTTGGTATTACGTTTAAACGGTATTACCACTGCATCTGACACGAAGGTTTCGAACAAAATCCATCAACCGGAAGTGCCCACATTACTGTATATATTTTTTTTTTCAATTTTTCGCGAGTTTCTTGAAAATGGCTCCAACAATTTATTTTTTTTTAAACTTGGTATTCTATCTACAAAATTTTTTTTATTTTTATTTGAAATAATATCCTGAGGAAATTGATTTTTTTTTTTGTGGGTTCTGAGGAAACAGTAGCTAAAGTACCACTTCAGTACGATATTTTTTTTTCTTTAAGGGGATATGCACTGCGAACTGAAAGATTTATTGTGCCCATCCCGAAGCCTTGTCAGTGCACTTAGCAGGCTTCCAAGCAGTGTTCTTAGCTACAGACAACGCTGCTCATCACCAGATAGTGAGCAGTAGAGGCTCCTAGGAAGAGAAAATCTAAGGAAGCACGTTGGGATTCGAATCCAGGACTTCTGCGTTGCTAGTCCCACACGCTATCACTGAGCTAATCCTTTCCCTACAGTACAGTATAGAGTTTTACCACCTACATAATATTAATATACGTTAGAATCATTGTTAGAATACCATATTTGAAGAAAATCGGTAGTATAACTTTGCAGAATTGGTTTCTGAGTATTCTTGGTGCAATAATATCATTTACAATAATTTACAATAAAACAGCTACAATAATATCATTTAAACTTGCGAATTTTCGGCGCATAGATAAAAACGTATCACTTTTATTGGATACATTTTTTTCCTATGTTTGGTTTAGAATTTTAACTGCTTAGTTAGTTTTGTCAGAGAGCGCTCTACATAATTCCGTACGGCCTTTCGTTTTGTTTGTGGCCCCCCTAACTAAATATTGTAAACGTTGCATTTTCACAGGAAAATTTA
>JAAEAF010004253.1:0-95523 GCA_011037195.1 Triatoma infestans
CTGGAGTTTCGGGATATCTTGGGGTACTGTAGATTAACCGGTAAGCTACCGGGGGAGATTTATTAAGGGGATAGGGGGTATCGGGGGAATAAAGGCCACATAGGCTTAGGTCCCGCGCCATTAGGCACCCGAACTACAATAATAATGCCTTTTTTCCCAGCCACCTGATTCTATCTTCCTGTAAAATATGATATTCCCCTAAATAATGGCACATGTCTTCATGCTCTCCTAAGTTACAGAGGGTATATAATCGCTGTTCCTCCGAACGTTAATTACATTACAATTTAAATTAAATAACTCCCCTCTTAAGTTGAAAACGTCCTTCATAAGGCTGAAAATTGCAAGCATCGGATATGTAGTGACCATCTCCAATATCAGTAATTAGATGTTTATATAATGAATGGAAACTCGAAGTTTGCGCTTTTAGTACCATATTTTCCTTGAAATTACCTTTTAAAACAAGCCACCATTCGCCATTATATTACAGTTGGCATGCGTGATTAAAGTGCGCTTGGAAGCACAATGGTGGCGCCCGTAACATAATGGTGCGGCTGATAATACAACTATTGAATTAGCTAATGTAGCTTTGTGTGGTGAATTTGCTCGTATGATTCCATTACAATCCCCAACGTTTGTACAAATTTATTGCCTTTAGAAACGAATAAATAAGAGGTTGTTGAACATTTGTTCATAAATAGATCTCTAATCGATTTAAAAAAAAAAAAACTTGCCCACAACTTTTTTTTTATTATACCTGAAGAAGATTTTTGTCAAACAATCGAGAATCTGTATGTACATAAGAAATTTATACAAACAAAAACATGATGTCTCGGCAGTTTAAAAAGCAGAATTATTTTATTACCTTAGTTGATTATTTTATTGTACCTTAAATGACTGTAAATTCTTCAAACATTTCAATGATATTTCCAATAATTTTAAATACCGTAATCTCCATTTATTATACTCGTATCTAAAAAATTAATTTCAGAATGAAAACTCAAATTCCAAGTTAATAAATTTATATAACACATTAACATATGGCTTCAGGCGTTGGATTGTACTGGTATTTCTTGCGCAACACTTGGAATTTTTTTGTAAATAGGGCACGTCTTATATGTGGCTCGAACGTAATGTTAATGACCGAGAAGAACATGAGGCAACCACAGAAAAACATGAAGAATTTCCTGCGAACAATATCTCCAACAGCATTTTTTCCTTTGTCGCCAGCAATTTTTAAATCAAAGTTGATTCTCGGTCATCAATCACCATATTTAAATTACATTTTCGTGATCATTTTAAAATGGATCGTTGCTGAAAGTAAATAAAGTTTTGAATAAATAATTAGAAAAACGTAAAGCTTATGGAGGAACCTTTAGACCTGGCAATCCTTGTGTATATTTAGTTTAAAGTAAAATGTAACAGCCATTTTTTTGAGGAAATTCGAAAATAAAGCATTATAAAAAAATTCAATAATCTTACTCTTTCAGCTGGTGAATTTCAACTGGGGCCTTCGCCTCTGTTGACGATCACAATACTTCGTCTTGCAGCCCTAAGATAAAATAATACTTATAATATCTAATAGACTTGAATTTAATTTTGATTAGATATTACTTCTCCATGTTTTTTTTCGTCCAAAATTATTAAAAGTGGAGATTCAAATTGGTGATTGGACCCTTCCCAGAATTCCTTTTCAATAATTTTATTTTCGCCATATTGTTTTATACCTATTACTTTCTCTTACTCCTAGTAAGAGGATGTATTGTAATCGTATCACGATTTCCGATATCGAGTTTTCACAGGAAATATCCGTTTTGAGGTCCCCTTAGTCCAAAAAAGTGGTTTTTAGGAGTATGTAAACAGCATAGCTCAAAAAACGAATAATCACAGAAAGTTGAAACATAATATTCTACTTGGGTATCACTATGGGATCCGACATTATTGTTATCTGTCAAAATTCCTCAACCGAAAGCACCACTTTACTTGAAGGTAATTTTCTCAAAAATGGCTCCAACGATTTTGTTTAAACTTTGTTACATCAATTACACATACAAAGATCTACAATTTTGATTTGAAACATTTCTCCGAAAAATTGCATTTAAGGGCACTTATTGGGGGAGGGGTGGGATTAGGTTTTTCTCTAAAGTGCTATTTCATTTTGTTAGACAATTCTGTCATCTAAATAATATTAATTAGAATTAAAGATGTTGTTGAAATTCCGAGTTTGGAAAAGATCGGATGACTGGAAGTGCGTTTTTACTAGAAAGTATGTTTCAGTTTTCTGCTACGAGGCATGTCCAGTAAGTAAGTGTACTGAATTTTTGTAGGTTACAAAAATTTTTATTTGAACAAAAAAATTACCTGGTTACATTAGTACATATGTAAGCTATTTTTCGACATAGTCACCATTCCTCTCAATGCAGGTGGTGAACCGGGTATTAATTTTTTGATGCCTTCCTCGAAGTAGTTTCCCGCCAACCCCTTCGTCCACTTCTCCATCTCTCCCTTCACCTCCTCGTCGGTTGAAAACCTTTTTCCATCCATGTGCAGCTTCAGGGAGGTAAAGAGATAGTAATCTGAAGGTGCTAGGTCAAGGAATGCGCGGGATGGTTCAGGACATCCCATTTAAACGAGGCAAGCAGTTCCTTCGTGGCGTCCTTTTGTTCTGAATCGCCCTCCGCAATTTTTTTAGGGTCTCGCAGTATCTTGCAGAGTTGATGGCCCCCCTTTGAGGCATATAATTAAAATTATGCCTTCAGTCCCAAAACACGGATGCCATGATTTTCTTGGCTGAAATTGTGGTTTTGAACTTTTTGGCGGAGGGTGAAGAGGTGTGACGCCACTGTTGAGACTGCCTTTTGGTTTCAGGTGTGTAGTGTGCAACCCAAGTTTCATCTCCAGTAATGATGGAGCGGAGAAATTCATCTCCATGGAGTTTGTAGCGTCTCAAAAACTCTTGCCCGGCGTCCATTCGATTCAACCTGGCGGGAGATTGGATTGACATTTTTCACAAAAAGTATTATCGCGTCGACAGTTCTCAACGTACTGACCTCGAACCGGTCTCGTTGCGGAGGGGAGGAACCAGGCTACACAACAGTGTAGCCAGCATATCGAAAACAGAATCTCTCCGGCCGTGAGAGCCTCAGTACACTTACTTACTGGACATGCCTCGTATTTTCTCTATAATGGCTCCAACGATTTTCTTTAAACTAGGAATGTGAACTATACATATAAAAAGCTACAACTTTTATTTGAAACATTTCTCCTTGGATGAGGGGTGGGGTTATGTTTTCTTTAGATTGCTACCATATAGTTGATTATATACAATTCTACCATCTAAACAAAATTAATTATAAATAAATAATCAAACTGCCAAAATTCCAAGTTTCAAGAAAATTAGTAAACCGGAAGTGCGTTTTTACTGTACATGCTATTTTCTCCATAATAACACGAACGAATTTCATTAAATTTGGTATACTAACTATAAAATTTGTCAATCACAATTTTGTAAACTGGAGTAAAGAGACTGGAGTTGCGTGATTGTATCACTCTAGATTTTTTTTTTAAATATAAATAATTTAATATTTAAATCATAAAATTATTTTTCGCTCCATTTTCAATCATTGAAATTGCGTCTTAAACAGGGCATTTAATTATTTTGCTCCATCTATGGGCAAATTCATTGGTTAAAAGGTGAGAATAGCATATTAAGTATGGTCCACTTCAGTGCAACGTAAGGTGTTCTATCATAATATATAAAAAGACATATTAAATATTTTCCTAGAATTTCAAATTTTGAAGAACATTCTTTAAACATTGAATATTATTTGCACAGAAATAAATTTATTATTTTTATATGAAACATTTTATTTGTAAAATTGAAGACATTAAATTTCCAATGTTATGTAGATCTACACAATATTATTGGCCCTCTCTTCTAGACTACAACTATTACTTGCCTTGGGTAAATACGCCACAACTTATACCCTCAATTTGTGTTAGGGCCAAGGAAAAATATCCAAGTTTATGGAAAAAAGTAAATTTTATAATTGTATACAATTGCTGTGAGCGGAAGTCTCGTGTTAGTGTTTTGTTTCTTTTATTTTAATACCTTTATGCTTGTAAACCTAAACCAGTGTCTATTTATCTGTCACGTCTGTTATTTCATCAGCATTCATTAAAGCAGAACTATTAATTAAAAAGTGTCACATAATTGACAAGATGAAGGGCTTTTTATAATGATTGTATTACGACAGTTGAGTGACTACAACACCAATAATGTTTAAATTCACTATGACGAAAACATAAAAAACCAAACAAATCCTTTTGACACTCTTCATTCTTTTAACTATGGTATTTAGCACACGCATGATCGCTTTCTATTCATAATCACTTATCTTCTTAGCAAACATATAATTTTTTTTATTTAGTTTATCATCAACAAAGTGATATTATAGAAACACTTTTGCTTTTTGTGCAGTGTGTACTAGTCTTTCAATATAAT
The DNA here is from genome assembly GCA_011037195.1 of Triatoma infestans. NCBI lineage: Eukaryota > Metazoa > Arthropoda > Insecta > Hemiptera > Reduviidae > Triatoma > Triatoma infestans. The sequence goes on from JAAEAF010004253.1 coordinate 4,502, forward strand.
GTATCCTTACTATTTTGTATGTGTTCAAAATAAAGTAAAAAAAAAAAAAAAACATAAGGCTCTCTTTCTCTTCCATAATGATTTATTAGTTAATTGGTTAGGTGGTAACTGTTAAAATCTGTTTCATAATGAGCATATCTTTCCTTGGGAATTTTGTTGTAATAATTGGTGGCTGTCATTTCAACATCACGCTATGTATGTGATGGCTATTGAATATCATCATTTGCTTTTGTTTGAATTTCACTTTCTTCTTTCCAATTTGTATAATAAAAGTTTAATAAGCAGTTATCCAATAAAATATTTTCATATTTTTTTTTATTAAATGCAAATTTTTATAGATAATGTAACCTTATCATCTGTTATTCATTTTTAAGTTTTAATAAAATAAACAATTTCTCTTGATTGTAACCTTTTTTTTTTTTTACTTTCTTTTCTTATTTTTGTCGATCCTTATGCGATTCCTTGTCGGTCTTATTTATTCCTATTACGATCCTGTCAAAATTTTCGTATCTGAGTTTTTACCGGAATTGATTGACTCATTAACTATGAAACAAAAAAAAAACTGATATGAAACACTCACACAACTTTCTCTTACTCTAGTACTCAAAATTATAATTGACAAATTTTATACTTAATGTACCAAATTTAATGAAATTCGTCGAAAACTGAAAAAAAAAAATGTTCAGTATAAAAGCGCACATCCGGTTTACTAATTTTCTTAAAACTCGTAATTTTGGCCATCTATATACTTCTAATTAATTTTGTTTGAATGATAGAATTGTAAGTCGACTAAGATAGCACTTTAGAGAAAAACATAACCCCAACAACTCTCCCCTATTAGTGCCCTTAAATGAAATTTTCCCCAGAGAAATGCTTTAAATAAAAAGTGTAGATCCTTGTATGTTTAATTTATATGGGAAGTTGCAAGAAAATCGACGGGGTCATTTTTGAGAAAATCGTGAACAAGTGAAAAAAATCATTTAGTAAAGTGGTAAAGTAAACGCACTTCCGGTTATTCGATTTTTTCAAACTATGAATTTCAACAACATATTCAATTTTAATTATTTAGATGATAGAATAAACTTTAGATGAAATAGCACTTTAGATGAAAACCTAACCCACCCCACCACCAAAAGTGCCCTTAAATGATTTTTCCTCAGAAACGTTTCAAATAAAAGTTCTAGCTCTTTGTATGTGTAGTTGATATATATAATAAGTTTGAAGGAAATCGTTGGAGCCATTTTTGAGAAAAACGCAAAAAAGTAAAAAAAACAACAACTAGTGATGTGGTATTTCCGGTTGAGGAATTTTGTCAGATGACCCACTGTCAGATCCCATGGTGATACCTAAACGGAATATCAAGTTTTAACTTTCTACGGTATACCATTTTTGAGCTGTGCTGTTCACATAAACACACACAACATTTGCCAAAAAACACTTTTTTGAACTTAGGGAACCTCAAAACGGATATTTCCGGTGAAAACTCGATATCGAAAATTTCACACGATTACAATACTTCCTCTTACTAGGAGTAGAGAAAGTAAAAATGGCTACAGTTATCTCATAAGAGAAAGAGAGAGAATGAAATATCGCAGGGAGCTCCAGACGTTGCAACCGCATTTGACAAGTAGTATCTTTTGCCCAAAAATCCATCAACCGGAATTGCGGTAAATATTTTTTCAATGTTTACGATTTTCCACAATGAGTTTCTTTAAAATTCGTATACTATCTACAAACATGAATGCCTAACAATTTCATTCGAAATATTGTGTGAGGAAAATTGATTTGTGGAGGTCCTGGGGGATTGGGAACGGTTTACTCTTATGTATTTAGTTCAGCACAACGTATGGTTTGGTACAACCATTCGTCGCCTTCTTTTGAGGTCATGGACCGCTTTCGGGTGTTTGCCCATTATCAGGATGTTTTAGTCAAAACAGTGCGATAACATAAACTTGCACAGAGCAAATTTAGTTGATACGCTCAATTTGCTCTGTGCAAGTCTCTGTTATCACATTGTTTTGACAAAAACATCCTGATGATGGGCGAACGCCCGAAACTGGTCGATGACTACAAAAAGAAGCAGGTTGTCAAGGAAAATAACTCTGATGCTTTCCAGCTTTATGGGGAACCAACCTTAAAGTTATATTAAACCAAAATTTTAACTTTACCTAAAATATTAAATTATATTAGAAGCATAACTAGAATGTTAAATGTGAAGAAAATCGATTAACCGGAAGGGCGCCTTTACAAATGGATACAACGTTTCTTTTTTACATGGAATGCTAGCTGCATAGATGGAAACTTTTTTCATTTTTTTGAACACATTTTGCTGGTAAATATATTTTGTGGGGGGCTGTAAGGAACCAGTGTGTGATGTTGCATTTCAAGTATTATTGTAATTGTTTTCGGACTTTCTCTTACTTCTATAAGAGGAAGTATTGTAATTGTGTTAAATTTTCGATATCGAGTTTTGACCGGAAATATTCGTTTTGAGGTCCCCTGAGTCCAAAAAAGTGGTTTTTACCAAGTGGTCTGTGTGTGTGTGTGTGTGTGTGTGTGTGTGTGTATGTATTTGAACAGCATACCTCGAAAACGAAGAATCGCATAAAGTTCAAACTTGATATTTCGTTTAGGTATCCACGATGGATATACCGGGTGCCTGATGGCGTGGGACCTAAGCCTATATGGCTTTTATTCCCCCGATGCCCCCCATATCATCCCCTTAAATAATCTCCCCCGGTAGCTTAACGGTCAGTCAGTCTACAATATCCCAAGATATCCTCGAACTCCAACTCGCCCAGGCAATCCTGCGAGAGTGGTGTCCTCCCAAATACGCGAAATCTAGTACCAGCGAAAGGGGGACACTGACGTAAATAGTGATACACGGTTTCCCTGACTACGTCGTCGCAAATCTGGCAAATGGGACTAGACGTCCTCCCTGTATTAAACAAGTGACTGGACCCACTGACTAGACACCCAAGTGTGTCCAGTCACTACCCCCACGAAGGTCCTCAGACCTGTCCTACTGAGGGCCAGGAGATACTCCGAAACTCCCTGGAATCTGACAGTAAGTTAAAATTCCTCAACTGGTCCTCAAGTACGTACCACTTTATTAAATGATTTTTTTCGCGATTTTCTCAAAAATGGTCCGACGATTTTCTTCAAACTTTCTATATCAACTACACATACAAAAAAATCTACATCTTTTATTTAAGATATTTCATTGAAAAAAATTCATTTAATGGCGCTTTTGGGAGATGGGTGAAGATATGTTTTTTTCCTAAAGTGCTATCATAGTCAATTCTACCATCCAAACAAAATTAATTAAAAATAAACAGATGGACAAATTTGCGAGTTTCAAGAAAATTAGAAAACCGGAAGTACTGCTTTTACTGTACAGTTTTTTTTTTCATTTTTTCAATGAATTTCATTAAATTTAGTACACTAACTATAAAATTTGTCAATTATAAATTTTGTAGACTTGGAATAATGAAAGTTGTGTGAGTGTTTCACACCAGGTTTTTTTTTTTTTTTAAATTTATGATGCGTCAAGATCTACGGTCATTGTCTTCTCAGGGCATTGCCGGCCTCCGTACAGTGTTCTCTCGTTACAGGATAACCCTATCACTGAACAGTGAGCTGTAGGAGGCTCCTAGGAAGAAAAAAGTAGGTAGCAGCACTGAGACTTGAACCGGGGGACATCCGCGTGACAGTCCAACGTGCTAACCACTGAGCTAATCACTTCTTTTTCAAGTATTATTGGAATTCGTTCAATTGCTATTAATTATCTTCTGGACGGAAACGTAATCAGTGATTTTTTTTTCTCTTTTCTTTGATAGCCTGCTTCAGAAGAAAACTGTCTTATGACCCAAATAGCTTCAAAAAAAAAGAAAAAAAAAAGTGGCTTTACAAAATGTAATCACTGATCCATTGGTGAAATTGAAAGAAAATTTGCCTTTTATTGTAATTTCAATTAATTATTGCCCTTAACGGAAAGTCTAGTGAGTGTTTCATATCAGATATTTTAAAAATTGAAACAGCAACAATTTTATTTATTATGCAAATAGTTTTAGCATGGATTCACGGAAACTTTTTTAAGAAGCATTTTTAAGCATCAATATAATTAATGCTATTTTTTTTTAAATTCTTCATTGCAAGAGAATCCGGGAGTGGTGATAATAGGTTATCTGGATATAATAATGGACTATTTATGAATCAGAAAAATAATACTTTTAAAAATTCGTTGCAAATATTCCATTTCGAATTAGTTTTCCTTCCATGATTAGGATTTGTATTTTCAAAATAATTTTTTTCTGTCTTTTTTAAGTTTAGTTTTTTTAAATAACAAATTTCTGATCATGCAAAATTATATTTGACACGACATGTATATACTCACAAAATGAAGATTGTAGATTTTGAAATTTTTACATTCACACACACACACTCTCGCCACTTTTGTGACTATTAAAAAATATACTTCATAACTTGCATTCCCATATTAAATAATTAATAAATGAATTATTATTATTTTTTTTGCTAGTAATGCCAGTATTAATTTTACTTTCATATTTTTTTTTAATAAAACACAAAAAAGTTTTTCTCAACTGATTTGGAAATCAAATATCAAAATTCTCTCATAAATTACTGAAAGATTCCCATCTATCTATTCAACAACACAACCTTATTAATACAAACAAATTAATCAACTGTGAGATAATTCTTTTATTCTGTATTTTTTATATAGGTATTTGGTTCATTATTTATTGTTTTTTTTATTTAATTATGTTTAATATTGAAATGTTAGAGTTTTGTAAATTAGGCCTTAGTGTGTGTCTTTAGACACACTTGAGTTCGCTGATGGTTAAGCCTTATGACGACATAGGTACACTTGGACACATTCGTATAGGGATTGTTGACACCCCCCTTTGCCCTTTGTACCGCGACCTCTCTGCCCTGAACTAAAAGATGTTACATCATCTGTGCAATCTACTTTCGTGTATAATGCATATTTATCCTGGGCTGCCAGAAGGAGAATGGCCGAAAGCCCAAACTAATGGCGTTGTAAAACACACACACAAAAAAAAATGTTTAATATTAAAACTGTCTTTTAAGGTAAAATTTGTTTGAAACTATTCGTTAAAAATTACCTGTTCTTACAATTAAAGGGTTGTCTTAATTAATACAATTAATTTCAATTAACGAATTGATTTCAAACATTTACAGAATTTGGAAATACAAGAATGATTAACGTAAAAAAGAAAGTCATTTAAATAATTTAAATTAAGTTGATCTACAAATTGTATTTTGTTTGCCAATCATACGGGGATTCTAATACAATAAATTTTAATACAACATTTATTTTTGTGCATTGAGAAACGTGCGGTCGAGAATGACCACCATAGATATATTGACAAAAAAAAAAAAACTCTTAAACTTTTGGTATTTTATCCGTCGTAGCATATTTGTTTTATTCCTGACTGGTTTCAGATCGTCAGAACAAATTCACCAAGTTCGTGTAAAGAGTTCGCTGCAATGTAATGTTTCTGTTACACTCATACTTGTTGGTTTGTTGATTGTATGTATGTGGGCAGGTTATAAGGTTATGTAATTATGTGTGTATGTGTTTAATGACAAAATGGAATTAGTTATAATTAAGAATAATTCCATTTTGTCATTGAACACACACACACATGGTAACATAACCTTATAACCTCCCCACATACATATATGCAGCCAACATAATACGACGCATACACGCATGCTACGACGGATAAAAAAAAAAAAACAGATATCCAGCATTGCGGACTCGTATCTACAACTTTTCTTAGAAATATTTTCATATTCTATACTGTAAGAAAAAGTTTTGTGATCTTAATATATACTTTTTTTTAAATTGAGTTTTCACATCTATTGAGACTCCCCCCCCCAGGGTAAGTTCAACAAATCACGTCAACAATAAAAAATTGCCAAAAGCTCACACTTCATATTCTGTTCAGGTTAGGGTTTTTGTAAATTAAAGATAATGTAAATTTTCATTTTTTTTGAGTTGCTGTTGAATAAAATATATATTGTATATTTATTTATTTTTAGTTGGTAAAATTAGTGGACAGGAAGTAAAGTAAAAAAGTAAGGAATAAGATAGTGAATGCCCTAGATAAATACAATTAGTGGTTAGATATGAGGAATACAGAAAAGAACGATACCACCAGTCCTTAACTCGGACACGGTCTGTCTGCACATATTAACTAGCATCCGGTATTTATATATATATGAAGTCTACGAAGTGAAGTGTACGGCCATGGTGTGATGGTGCACACATAGAGCATTTATAATTTGTCCACCAAACTATTAACATATTGCATTCTTTAGTAGTAGTTTTTTTTTTCCAATATTTATGTAAAGTACATTGTACCATTCATTGTACAGATAAAAAATAATAAAAACCATTAAAACAAGTGTTTCTTTCTTAAATTAATTTATTGTAATTACTATTTTAAAATGTAAATTTCTTTTATTCAAATGTATTTATTTACATTATGACGGAGTGTTTGTCGTCAATATGTCGTCACAAATGAGTCATTTTTTCTTTAACCAAACGTAATCATTTTTATTCCCACTTTTACTACTACGAGTTTTTTTTTTGATAACTGCTATCTGTTGTTCAGTATAAGTTTGGTGATGCAAGCTGAAGGATTTACCACTAGCCATGGTTAGTTGATATTTTTATTAGTTTTTTTAAACATAATTATAGTGTTTTTTTTTTTTGTAAATCGATTATTAGGAACATACTTTCTTACTTGTTTATTACACTATCTACTAGTTTACAGCAGTAACTTACTTCCTTAAAAATTCCCACTTGATAAAATTATGGTTCCTATTTATTCGATTATGATCGAAGATTATAGTGATTTTCAAAAATTACAACTACCCTAACATTTTGACTTTTAAGCTCAAAATGTAATAAAAGAAATTTTTTTGAAGATTATATCAATAATAAATATATTTTTGTAACGAGAAAAAAATCGGGAAAAAGAGAAAAAAATAAATAAATAAAATTACGTCTCATTTATGATTGATGGCGGCAGGAAATATTGTTGTTGGTACTCATGATCGTATTAAGATGTAATATACATGTTTTGAGCTCCTTTTCAATTTTTCAGTATTGACATATTTTGTTCACATACATAACCTCATTCATATACAGATCATTCGCTAAAAAAAAATTTTTTGGGGGGTTCAGGAAACTTTCAGACATTTCCACTAAAAAACTCAATTTCGAAAATTTGACACACTGCCAATAACCTCTTCTTTCATTAAGATGTTTGAAAAACCAAACTATTTCGAATTAGTGAATTAGATATCTTGTTGCAGACAGAAGTCTACAAAAAAAGGCCTGGGTTTGTTTGAATCCATTTAAACTCCCATAAATGTAAATGCCTTTCAAGCTTCGTTTTTAGCGAAAATATTCATCAATTTCAGCCTTTGTTGCTCTCTAGGAAACGATTATTTATTCCCTAGAAACAATTGTTAACTTCCTTGAAAATAAAGATTAACCGGCAGGATTGAAAACGCCTCCAGAATCCCCTGTCCCAAATTTTGAGCCTAGACAATACTGACCTAAAATTTTTTTTCGCCCTATGATCCTCCTATGATCCACAGTTCGATGGTGGGCAATCTGTAACAACAATAAGAACATTCCTATAGTGCACCAATCAAGACACATAGCTGTTGATGCGCAAAATAAAAATCATTTTCCAAATACAGAGTTGCATACGTTACCTACTTCGTGAGTGTTAATTGTTTTATCGTTTTATCAGAAAAATTCTTTTTTTCGTTCCCTAACTTTTAAAATAAAATGATGTTTATTTTTTATTGGACCATTTATATGTGATATCGATGTTAAGCATTTTGAGAAACCTTCAATATTACCACAAATGTCGTTTATATTTAATGTTGTGCTACCTTTTATACATAAATTAGCTTCACTTAAGCTTTCTTAAAATAAATTAAAAGTCATAATGCCTTATCTGGAAGTCTTATAAGCTTTTAAATTTAAAAGTATTTTTTTCAGAAATATTAAGTATGTAAAAGTAATTAAGTTCCTTATTATTATTATTTGTCTGTGGGAAGGGAAACTTACGCTATCCTAAGCCTCACCGGGCCCATATAGCTACCCAAGAAAAACAACAACAAACCGGGTCTAGAACAAAAATCCAGACCCGGATGTAATCCATCTAAGATTCACCGAAGTCCGAATAAATCAGACAATAACCTTAAGCGGAAATAGCCTAAGCTCTTTCACAGACATCCTATTCCGACCAAAGGTCCTGAACCTAATTTCTTCACAATCCAGGCAATCAGTCATAAGATGGATGGGTGTTTCCTCCTCTGCCTCACAGACTCTACAAAATGGATCCGGCATGAGCCCCATTATGTAGAGTTGTCTCCTTAAACCACAATGCCCAGTAAGAGATCCAACCAGATGCCTGAGAGCGCTCCGTGAAAAACTCAGGAACGTCTTACTAATGGCCTTGTCCGGACCCCCGATGTGCATTTTGGACTGCCGAAAACCAACTGAGCTCATCCATAAGGATGAATGCTGTGAAGCTGTCCATGTCTGGAAGCCTGACAGACATGTGACAGAAGAGACGCCAACAGCAGGCTCAGGACCAATGAAAGGAAGAGAGGCGCCTAATTTGGCAAACCTATCCACCTCCTCATTCCCAAAAATCCCCATGTGACCTGGCATTCCAGAATAGAAGCACATCCTTCAGAGAAGAAAGCTCTTCTAGTCTTTTAGAACATTCTAACACCAACCTGGAAGTGAAGACACATGAACTCAGCGCCTTCAGCGCAGCCTGGCTGTCCGAGCAGATGCAAACACTTTTTAAGTTAGTGTTACGTACCCTCTCATCCAAGACACAACAAAGAATAGCATAAACTTCAGTCTGGAAGTCCGTAGTCCATTCTCCAAGAGATACTGCCAAATGATTTCCGGTCTCAAAATAGACCGCAGCTCCCATCCATTCTGGAACCGTCCGTGTAACACCGGAAGTAATTATCAGGTATCGCGCCAGACGGACCCAATCTTGACCAGTTTTCCCTAGAGGGTAACCTGACACTGTAAGAATGCTCGAAAACAAAAGTCTTCAACATTCTATCAGAAGGAAAACTTGTAACAGGAACCTTCAAAAGCATGTCGCGATGAATGGTAGAGTGATCCATATCGCTTACACTGCCAAAAACCTGTCTGTTTAAATTAAGTTCCTTAAATTCACTTTAGCTAATTTCTAATTAGATATTTGGGCCAGTCTTATTTAAAACATTTAAAATTATTAATTTTTATAATTCTACTAAAAGTTTATTTCCATAATTTATTTTTCACCATAAAAAATTATGCCCTCCCTTGAATATTCTGATAAAAATAAAATATTTTTAAATAAACAGATACCTATAATAAAATTATTCTTTTGCTTGCTTTTAAGTTTAAACAAGGACGAGTATAATTTTATCTGAGTTATTATATAATAATTTATTTCAATGTATAACATAAACTTTTATAAAGTTTAAGGAGACAGTTTCTATTCTATCGTTCGTCCATATTATTCGGACAATAAACTCAATAATAAAATAAATAAATAAAAAATTCTTTCCTGCATTTATTTATTTAGAAATTCAAGAGAAATCGTTTATTTATAAAGTAGGAATTATATAAAATCTCTCCTCTCGTGTCTACATATTTTAACTTCATGAGGACGATATGTCACTATTGTTAGAAATGCATAGGCATGAAAACAACATGGATATTAAAAATAACGTGAAATGAATTTATTAATCATTAAAGAATAAATCTTAAAACAACTTTTTATTATTAAATAATAATGTTCATTAGATTTTCAATATTTCATTTGTTTACATTTCTTTTTATTCTTTTATTTTTTCATTGATATGTTTTTTTTTTTACAAAAAATATCTAATATTATATTGATCGATATGAGTAATATGGTCTTACCGATGTGTCTGCAAGTTAGGGGGTTCCAGTGAGGTGACCATGGTTTGGTGCCTTCATCGTGTCCATTAAGTTCCTGCCGCTACATGTGTAATTCATGAGTTAGTTGTTTAATAATCAATAACTTCCACATACATCTCGATTTCTTTCAGTTAATTTGTCTGCTTTTTTGGTTTTTGTTTTTGCTTTTAAATATTCTGACATTCAAATCTACAGTATAATTATTATAAATCAACGCTTTCTTGACGGACTGACGGTTTTCTTGACGGTTGAATAAGAAAGTTGGGTCCTCTTTGCTTGGACATTATCGAGATATTGTAAGTCATATAGCATGATTCTTTTTGTTAGTTCTGACCTGTTTCAAATTTCCTTGCAATATCAATTTCTGGTTTATTAAATTTTGTAAAATCATTGATTTGTTTTGATCATTGATTTAGGCCCGACAGGTTTGAAGCCAAGAGATTCCATGTCCTCAGTTCTCTTCAGCAGGAATTAGAAATTGTTATAAGGAAAATTTACACAACACCTACAGGCAATTATCTTTAATAGTGTTTACCAGCGTCTGACTTTAGCTACGATGTTGTCTTTATTGGAATATAAGCAGCAACTATCAAGGAATTCTTTCAGGAGTTAGAGGAAATTGCTATCCTCTAGGTCTTGAGATTAATTGTAAGTTTCAGATAACTAGATGAAGAAAATAATGTTTCTGAAGAGATGTAGCAATTGAAGTGCTTAATTACCTTACTAGTTAAGGAGAAATCCTAACGGAAAGATATTAGGGCAAGAATCGCTGAGGCAACAGGTGCTTCGTACCACTACTCCGTAACAGGAGCATGTCCAGGAAGACAATGATTACCATATATAAGTTCCCTTAATGACCATAGTTCTGAAACTAGGAGCATAATCATGACGGATGAACTTAGGTTGAACTACTAAGAAAGAAAGATCTTGCGAAAGTTATATGGGCCAACAGAGGAAGGTGATACTTCTGAATCAGGAGAAACTAGACGTTGAGTTATCTGAACCTCGTCCAGGATCAGGGTCGAATTCATAAAGCTAGAAAGGCTAAGAAGACTGCGTCATCTAACATAAGTTAGATCCAGATCGATGCCCATGCCGAGCTTATGTGGGTCACGCTGGTGGAAAAAGACTATGTTCCATACGTAGCGGAAGAAACGAATCCTTTGGCAGAATCCTTTGTTCGGCCAATCCAATTTCTCCATGGACGTAAATCCAGAGAGAAGAAGCCGAAGAAGTTCTTTAGAATTACATCTTTTGTAATTAAGTTCAGGTTACAAATAAAGAAGTAGAAGTTATCCTAAATAAATTTTCAAAAAGAATTTAGGTATAGTTGTTTACCATTAGACGATCATTGGCTAATTTGTTAACAAATTATCAAGAAAAGTTTACAAAAATGCCCTGATGCCAGAATTACCTGAGTACTTTTTGAGAGTATTGTTTAAGTAAGGTTTGTATTGAATTACTTCAAAGAACAAACTCTTGAGCTTTGGGATGGGATTCTTTTTTACTGAATTTTATTTTCTCGTTAAAGAAAGAATTACAGAAAATAATATATTAATTGAATGCAAACATGAGAGGAAAAGCCTCAATTTAGAATTATCTCACTGCCATTTCCTCTTTGTATATAAAACAAAGCAAATTGATTCCATTCATTCAAATGTTAATTTTTTTGTTTTTTTTATTTATTAACTATCATGTTTATAAGCCTTTTTTGGATAATAATTTTCAAATCTAAACTCAAAGCTTCGTTAAAAAAGATAGTGCCATAATTCACGGCATGTTCATGTGGATTCTCCTACATGCAGGAAGTAAAGCGTGACGGAGGTCGTGTTCAGTGAACGTATGATTACAAAAGGATTCTGTAATCAAAGTTCAAAATTCTGATGAGGAAAGGATGACTTTTTAGGTTTAAAGAAACTGATGAAAAGTATAAGACTTTTTTCGCTTCCTTTCCTTTGCAGAATTTCCAATTTACTAATAGTAATCAGATTAAGTATAAAATAAATCTTAAAAAATCCTATTCAACAAATATCTATGAAGTTAGTTCGAAAAAATATTTTTACGAAAACAGACTTGCCCCAATAGTTTTCTTAACCGAAAAACCGCTTCCACATAAAACTGTTATATGCTATCTTGGACTTTTCTTAGATCGCCGACTGACATGGAATCCTCAGACTTAATTGACAGGCACTAAACCACAGATTCCGACAATTACGACGATTGCTGGACGGAAAACATAACGATAAACTTCTACGAAATTATATTACTGTAATAAACAATAATTCGAACAGTATAGCTGAACGGCTATGTAGTTGGGGATCTGCCAACCTTCCAGCGTGCATAGAATATAGATATTCCAATCTAGACTGCTACGATGCATCACTGACGCACAGTATTATGTTTCAAACCTTACATCACACACTGGACCTTAACGTGCCATTCGTGAAAGACACAATCAAACGGAAATATAAGAAGTTCCATGAAACACTATATCCCAGCACACCAATTCCCTCATATCAAGCTTAAGCATTCATTCACTGCCATAAACAAGAAGACTAAAAAGGAGGTGGCCTAGGAATAACCTTGGCAATTGCTAAAGGACAATTCTATGTTTCCTATTTAATATAGTATAGAAATAAATAAAATTAATAAAAGCCATAAATTGGGTATCTATAAATAAATAAATACGTTATAAAAAAATATATAGAATGTGTGCGTAATTTTTGTGCGTCAACATCTATGGTCATTGATTGACGCCCGGAGCCTTCTCAGTTTTCTACCGATCTCCAAGCTGTGTTCACTCCTTATAGATAACCACTACCCATCACCACACACAGTGATCCTAGGACGAGAAAATCTAAGGGTAGCTACTGGATTCGAACACTGCTGCACTTCTGCGTGGGAGTGCAATGCGCTACTTCTGAGCTAAACCTCCCCCCCTCTGTCTTTGCATGCGTGTATGAGTGTGTGTGTGTGTGGGTGTTTGTACAAAATAAGTCAAAAATCGCCTGAAACTCTTATTTGATATTTCTGTTATATGATATTTCTATTACTAATTGATCCAACACCAAGATTTTGAATAAAATCAATTTATAAGACTTTGCTCCATGTTTACCATACAAGGTTCTCATATCTGAATTTTCTTGATAAAATTAACAAAAACATATAAAATAAGCCAATCTTTTTTTATGTAAAACATTTATTTGGGAACATTGAATTTTGCAGGGTTTTTTTTGGATGGGATCTTTCTGCCTTTCAAGTATGTTATGATATTAAATATCGATAAAAAATTCAATAAAAGTTCCAACTTCGTCTAATTCGTCACTTAGAATTGTCATAATTACAGCTAGATAAAGTCGTTTGAGTGATTTAATCCAGATTATTAATGTCTTTTTGATATTGCAAGAGGAATATTATGATCGTATTTGAACAATTACAATTTTTTTAAATTACTTGAATTTGATGGTATCAAATCTTTACATTACTTTCTCTTACTTAAGAGGAAGTATTACGATCGTGTTAAGTTTTCTAAATGGAGTTTTCACCGGAAATAATATGTTTTGAGGTTCCATAAGTAAAGAAACAATTGTTTTTACCGATTGTTGTCTGTGTGTGTGTGTGTGTGTGTGTGTGTGTGTGTGTGTGTGTGAACAAAATATTTCCAAAACGAATAATCGCAATTGAACTTAAACTTGGTATTCCCTTAAAGTACTATTACCGCACTAGTTGGTGTAACCATATCACGACGGACAGGTTGTAACTTGTCGGCTTGAGTACAACGATGCATTAAACCATCAGTAGAGTTGTTTATTCATTTCTTATCTGTTACTGACACACAAGAAATGAATAAACATGGTTTCGATCAGCGCTAACCATGACCAATAAAAAAAGAAGTGTCTTATGATAAATCACGTGAGTTTGTGGAAAGAAGCACTGATCGCAGTATTATCATGAGTACAGAAAAATATGAAATGTTACTTAATGAAACAAAACAGTCTCAGCTTCTTAAAGAAAGCGACCAGTCTCTATCTTCAAAGCAGTATCGTCGTCTTAAACGATATGATGTCTTCAAAATTGGTGACATTGAAAAGTTGGTTGATGCTGGAGCAGATAGCACAAGTACAAAAATCCGTTACTTCTGTAAAACAGATGAACTGTTTGATATTCTGGAAAAAGCACATACTAGCGACGGGCACAAACGGACCAGAGGTAGGTTCTTCTTTTCTTCCTTGGGCACTACGGCCCTTGTAGGACCTTGGCCTCCTTAAGCAGATTACACCAGCCCTTGAGGTAGGTTCAATTCTATTTTATACTTAGTTTGCTCGTTACTTAGTTTCATTAAGTAACATTTCATATTTTTCTGTACTGATGATAATACTGCGATCAGTGCTTCTTGCCACAAACTCACGTAATTTATCATAAAACACTTCTTTTTTATTGGTCATGGTTAGCGCTGATATATATTCACCCTTAGAAACAGACAAGAAATGAATAAACAACTCTACTAATGGTTTAATGCGTCGTTGTACTCAAGCCGATAAGTTACAACCTGTCTGTCGTGATATAGTTATACCAACCAGTGCTCAGAACGCGTCATGGCTTTTCTTCATTGCCACAATGCGTTCTGGTCGTAGAGCATGATATAAAAATAATTTGGAATAAAAAAAAAAGACATTAATTACGATGTCTATCTCAAATCAGAAAACCAAATGAATTTCTACAGTTTTCAATTTGTAGTCTCAAGAAAGTTATGGGGAGTCTTTGTGATTAATGTATTATAAATAACATTTATATTAATTATAAACATAAATATACCAAATCTAGTACAAAGTACTGGTAGAAATATATAGAAAAAAATACGTGTTCTATTTCTTTGTGGCTGAGTGTATTATTATGATTAATTAATATTTAGCAAAAAAAAGTTTCTAGTTTTTTTAAACCAGATTGTATTTTTTATATTTTGTCTACTCTTATGTTCTACTTGCTTTTTTATAGACTACTATAACTTTAATCTAATCAGTATGCTAATTAAGCAACTTATTAAAATATCATCAAAATTTTTGAGATGCGTATATAAAATATAAAGAAGAACATAGTTTCAATTGTTTTCTTCAAAATATGTTAACAAATCAAATTAATTTTACAGTAATATTGTTTTCTTTCTCCTTGGAATGAAACGTAAATTGAAAGTAGGAATGAAATTAGATTGAATAACTGTTGATAAGGGAGGGATTAGCTAAGTGGTTAGCGTGTTGGACTCCCAACGCGGAGGTCCCCGGTTCGAGTCCAGTGCTACCTTAGATTTTTTCTTTCTAGGAGCCTCTACAGCTCGGTGATGGACAGTGTTTTTTGTAGTGAGAGAACACTGTCCGGAGGCCGGCAGTGCACTGAGAAGTGTCTGAGCGCTAATGAACCAAATACTAATAGACGCGCCTTAAATTAAAAAAAACTGTTGATAGCTTAAATATTATTTGAAATATTTCCAAGTCTTAAATTAGTGGGTTTTATGGAAAGTTATCAGCGTTTAATCAAACAAATAAGACATTATAAAAAGATGCTCTAAAAAAAGACATTATTACTAACATTTAGCCACCAATCTTCTTAGAATTGAATGAAACATATTGGAAAAAAAAAACGCAAAATGAATGGAAAAATTCAAATTAATGACATATGGTATTACATGAAATTGTCTTATTTACAATTTATAAAAGATTAGTAACTTTTTTTTTAATAATAAATATGAAACAATAAAAATAAAAATTTTATTTGGTTGCATTGCTATTTAATCTAGATTTAAAGGTGTTTATTGCAGTTGTTATTGTTTTGAAATGAAATTAATATGTCATTTAATGCTTATCACTTATTTCAAACATCATTTATATTTTTTTTTTTTTTTTTTTTTTTAATAATTTCACCGATTAATCAAATATAAAGTCCCGCATATCTATACAAATACTAATTTTGATATCATATTTTTTATGATTTAAGATAAATGGCTATTTTTATGTTAACACTAATATTGGTGTTTTTAATTTTGTATATAGTTATCTGTCATGTAATCTGCTATAAAAATTCACCTGATTATTTCCTTCTAAACATTTACTATGAATGGACATTGTTCACACTATTCAATGAATGGGATTGTGGTAAAAAAAAAAATACACAAAACTAAATTAGGTCAGAGCAGTTATTATAATAATAATAATAATAATAATAATAACCAAAAATGAAAAAAATACTGAACACATTATTGTAACACTTCTTTACATTGAATTGACGGAATAATTAGCAGAAAGGAAGTTCCTGTAAAATACATTTCATTTTTACCCATTTTTTTTTTCTGATTCTCATATATTTTTTTTTAATTTAATTAGAAGTCTACGTTTTTCTGCGATTTTTTTTTTTTTTTTTTTTTTTTTTTTTGGCCAGTCTTAATATTAAAACTATATATTTTCTTCAAATGCGCTACGATTTCTGTATGTAAAACTGCTTCTAATTCAAATTTTATCACAAAACGGATAAACAGATCAAATTTTTATAAAATTTGTATTTCTCATCAAATTAAAAAACCATCAACAAATAATATAAAAACTGTTGTAATGAAACACTCACACGACTTTCTCTTACTGCAGCTCTCAGAGTTATAATTAACGTATTTTCTAAAAATAGAAATGCTCCATTGTACGTATTATGTAGCTAGTAGAATCTATATATTTTTGAAATAGTACATTAGAGGGGGTCTGAGGTCAGCGATGACACTAAAACTGTTAAGAATCAAATTTTCTTGGAAATAAGGTTTTAAATAAAATTGCTAGGTCTCTGAAATACCCTTAAATGAATTTTCCCGGACAAATATTTCAAATAAAAGTTGTAGCTCTTTGCGTTTTGTGTTGTTATATCAATTTTAAAGAAAATCGGTGGTGCCGTTTTCGAGAAAATCACAAAAAAAAATCTGAAATCATTCAGTAAAGTGGCACTTCCGGTTGAACGATTTTTACGAAAAGCTTATTCTCGGGTCTGCTGGTAGCACTTCAAAGAAATACTAAGATTGAAAAAACTATTTTTACTTCCTCCTACTGTAATCTTGTCAAATTTTCGATATCGAGGTTTCACCGTGGAAATATTCGTTTTGAGGACCTCTGAGACCAAAAAAGTGGTTTTTAGCAAACGGTCTCTGTGTGTTGTGTGTGTGTGTATGTGTGTGAACAGCATAGCTCAAAAATGAAAAACTGTAGAAAGTTGAAACTTGATATTCCGTTTAGTTATCACCATGGCATCTGCCTGTAGGTCATCTGTCAAAATTCCTCCGGAACCGGAAGTACCACTTTACGTGTTTTTTTTGTTTTTTTTTAATTTTTTGCGTTTTTCTCAAAAATGGCTCCGACTTTTTTTTTCGAACTTGGTAATATCAACTACACGTACAAAGAGCTACAACGTTTCTCTGGGAAAATTCATTTAAGGGCACTCATGAGGGAGGGGTAGGGTTAGGTTTCCATCTAAAGTGCTATTTCAGTTTACTAAACAATACTATCATCTAAATAATGTTAATTAGAATTGAATATATTGCTGAAATTCCGAGTTTCAAAAAAATCGTATAACCGGAAGTGCGTTTACATTACCACTTTTTACTAAATGATTTTTTTTTTTTTCACTTTTTTCGCGATTTTCTCAAAAATGGTTCCGACGATTTTCTTGAAACCTCGTATATAAACTAAACATACAAAGATTTACAATTTTTATTTAAAACATTTCTCTGGGAATATCCATTTAAAGGCACTTTTGGAGGAGGTGTGGGGTTATGTTTTTTCTCTAAAGTGCTATCATAGTTGATTATATAATTCTATCATCCAGACAAAAAATAATTAGAAATAAATAGATGGCCAAAATTCTGAGTTTCAAGAAAATTAGTAAACCGGAAGTGCGCTTTTACCGTACAGTTTTCGACGAATTTCATTAAATTTGGTACACTAACTATAAAATGTGTCAATTATAATTTTGAGAACTGCAGTAAGAGAATGTTGGGTGAATGTCGCACACCAGATTTTTTTTTTTTTTTTTACTCAAGGGACCTCAAAACGGAATATTCTGGTGAAAAACTGTCGAAGATTTCAGATGATTACAATATTTGCTCTTACTAACAGTAAGAGAAGGTAAAAAGATCACTTACTTATCCCATTAATTTTTATTTCTTTTATTTCCTAATTTATCTTTAACTTGTTCAATTTTTATATATATATATATATATAAATAGAGTTCCTACATTTTAATTAACCCTATTACAATTCATAGTTTTAGAAACACTTTTCGGAATATTTTTTAATATTCTATAATAATATTCTGTAAACATATGCGAAGATCTTTGAACAGTTATAGTGGATTCTTTATTTTTTTTAAGTTCGAATATGCCAACATTTACTTCAAAACAAAAAAATATTGTATAAACGATAGTATATTAAAAAAAATATTTAATACAGAATTAATATAATAATCATATTTTGTGGACCTCCATGATTAAGGTCAACTAATCTGGATATAATTACTGTAATATTCGACATGTGAGCATTGCATATTCATAAAAAGTCAAATAAAAAGTATTTTTGAAGAAAGGCTGCCAAAATATCGTAGTATTTGTTATTAGAAGGTCAAAATATCAGTACTGTTTCCTGTAAACCAACTTCAAAATGTAACATTACATATGTAGGTACACTTTTATATTATACATACACTATAAAGATTAGAACCTATAATTTGAATTCTTAATGTTTAGTTTCCGTACGATGTCATAAATTAAAGGAAGAAATATCACAAATTTGTATTTGTTGAAGGTTTTATTTCCTTTTAATACCCGAATGGCTAAAAGAAAGTTCAATCAGTTTGCTTTAATGAGCATTTTAATGAAGCTCCAGTTTATTCGTCTTTTATTAATTTAGTGCTTATAATAAATACGTAGGCAATTGAAAATATTCTTTTGTAACTCCACAAAGAATCGATATTAAAGTGCGATAGTATGTTTCTATATACTTTCTCTTACCTATCCAACCACAAAAATTTTTGCACATATGTGGATGATACCCTCAGACTAGCTACAAGTAAAACCCCACAATCTGCTTCACATAAGTCATAGACAATATTATAGGCTGTAGAAACTTGTGCAAGAAAGTGACGAATTAAAATAAACCGTCAAACATTCCAATCTGTCGGGGCTTCTGTCCTCTGTCTTCTTCAACACCCTGTTAGCGACCTGGTGGCGCTATCTTGGGTTTTTCATTACTCAAATAGAATCCACAAACAAAGACTAAACATACTAAACTTCCTTACAGGCTGCTTAGATCTAAATTACCTGCCGACATATACATATCACCTGACGACAAATTACCTGACGTATATGACATATTATATAATATACAATTATCAAATCTATTTGGACTTCTATACTAGAAGTGTGGAGTTCAACCAAGTCTACAAATATACGAACTATTCAGACATTCCAAAACAAACTACTCCGACAGATAGTTAGTTAACTCTCCCTACTAAGTCCACCAACCATACGCTGAACAATGATCTCAACATTCCTTTGGTACAACAATTCATTAAGACAAAATATCTTGAATACCCCATACCGCTCTCTTTCATTGCTCTAATCCCTGACAATCCTCTTATCCCTGACAATCCTCCACGCCGTTTGAATCGCCAACGGCCCTTCCAGATTTCCTTTGGGATTGATCAAGCATCTGTAGAGAGTGGTAACATTGGGTAGTTTCTCTCCACTTGTTCTTTACACCAAGATATCTCTCATCCTACTTATTATATATACGTGTTTATCAAGATTATAAATTTCGAAAGAAAATTAAATTAGTAATTAATCATGCGTATTGGCGAAACAGCAGTGGGATTATTAATTTTGCGAGACACGCCTGGCAAGATAGATATAATTTAATTATGGAATTTAATTTTGATTGAGCTCTCTTTATATTATTACTTTTCAGGTTCTTTTTGTTATAACTAAATGTATTTAGTAATTTGTTCATATATTTAGTTATTGAGGAATCTAATTCTTTTTTTATTTAACAAAAAAAGTTATTTAGTTTAAGTGAATGACTTTCTTTTCTTTCTTCTGTTCATTATTATTATTATTTTATTTGTATTATTATTTTTCTTTCTTTTTTCAACTTTTGTATTCCTTTATTAGCAGTTTTTTGTTCTTAAATATTTATTCAATTTATAAAACAATTTGTAATTGTTATTATATATATGTACATCAACTTCCGGCAGACGGTTTACCATTGCCGTAGAATACTTTTTTCATTTTTATATGTTTCTATTATAATTTCTTTTTTAAATAAAGCATTATTATTATTATTATTATTAATCATGCATATTTATTCAAATGTTATACATACAGTTATTTGTTTAAAGTAATCTTATTACCAAAAAAAAGGAAGTTAACTTTTATTTGTAGAGTTTAATCACAAATTAATAATATTCAAGATTGTCCAATATAAGATTGTAAATAAATAATTTAAAAATCTTTTTCTTTTTTTTTAATTACTATATTTAGCTGTAATTGAATTTGAATGACATCACTTTTAAAAATAGAAGTCATAATATTTTATTTGTTTATTTATTTTTAAATTCTCTAAAAAATCTTCTAGAGATGTTGAGAGATTATTGGGGCAACTGTTTGTATATATTTACCATTGTTATGTACTATAAACTATATATATAATATTTATATATTTAAATTAAATATATACATATACATACATAGGATTTTATATATATATATATATAAAATTTGCACATGATACTTAAAAAAGCTATCCTCTATATTGCATATGAAAAGTCTATTGAACTATTTAAAAAGAGCAAAAGACGTGTAAAACTCTTTAAGTGTCATTGATAGAACCTTGTGTGGGCAGATTATAAGTTTTTTGCCCTTTATATAGATTGCTCTGTTCAATAGATTTTTTTTTTTTTTTTTTTTTGTTTTATTTTTGTAGTAGAATCATGTGCATTTGTTAATTTTTTGCAAGATACAATCTGTATTGTGTTTATGTGTACAGGTTACTCTTTAGTTTATAGTTTTTATCAAACATTTAATTATTAATAATGAAATTGTATAGATTTTCTTTAAAGACGAAAATCTTTGGAAAATGCCAAATAAATGAATAAAAAATTGTTATGACTTTTATTTATAAAAAAACTTATAATCTCTTAAGTGGCCATATTTGGTCTTTGTTTCCATTTTTTCTCAAGACTGAAGAAATGATATCAGAAAACAACTTTACATTGTTATTTTTTGTTTTCTTGTGTTTTAACATAATTTCGCATTGTTTACATTAAATACTTATTAATTTTGTGGATTTTTTTTTTTTTTTTAATGGAATTTATTGACAAATAATGTTAATACAGATTTTTTTTTAGATAAGACAATCTTACATTCTTTTGTGAATAATGTTATCAGCTTTGGAAATCTATTAACGCAATTTTCCCATAATATGTTAATATTTCTCAAAAGTGTAATATATAATTTTTTTTGAAAATATCCTACATAAATAATATAGACCCAATAAGAAATAGAACATGAATAATAATTGTATTATTGAAGCGTGTTAACTTTTTTTTTTTTTTCTTTTTTTTTTTTTTTTACAAACCTTGCTATTAGGCTCACTGACTTCACTGCGGTTTGGTTTTATTATTCCCATTATTATATATTAATAGGATTTTTACCACATCTTATTCTTTTTCTTTCTTTAATTTGATTTATTAACTTTTAAGGTAGCTGTTTATAAGTTAATGCCTTGATAAATAAGAGCAGGTCTTGGACAGTTCCCCCTGAAAGACTTCTCTTTGTTTTGTTTTTTATTACTACTGTAATTTATTGTTTACAAAATTCTTAAAACTTTTATTTCCATACTGAGGTTACTTAAATACAAAAGATCTCTTTGAAATCTATAAAAGGTTACCAACCTGTCTGTATAAAAGTCAAGGTTTTTGACTCTATAATGAACAACAACGGGTTCAGGAACCCATAGTTTTTGTTCCATTGGTGTAAGTTATATAGTTCTATTAAATTTTATGGTCTCCGTTTAAATAGAATTTCAGACACCAAATTTTTTTATTTATTTATTTATTTATTTTTTATTGCCTGAATATTGTTTAGAAAAATACATTTCTAGGCTTCTAGGCTTTTGCCCCGGGTTTAATTTGTTTCATATCAATCAACTACTATTTTTCATTTTTTGTTTGTTTGTTTGAGTGTTTCAAAATATCTCAAAAGTAAGCACAAACTTGGTAATTTTTTTTTTGGTACTACCACCGCATCTAATATGATGGCAAAATCCATGAATAGGAAGTGCGACTTTATTCAATACCTTTTTCAGTTTTTTGCGATTTTTTTTTTAAAACGGTTCCAACGAATTTCTTCAAACTTCCTACACCATCTACATACATACAGACATGCCTATCATTTTTTGTAGGATCATTTATCCAGGAAAATTGACTTTTTTTGGCCGGGGGAGGAGAACAGTAGCGTTGAATCTTTGCTTTAAACTACTATTTCAGTATAATATATAGTTCTGCCACGTATATGATATTAATATATATTAAAAAACATTACTACAATTTCAAATTTGAAGATAATTGGTTAACCGGAAGTACGATTACCAATCACTTTTATTTGTAACATTTTGGTGGGAGGGAATTGTTTTTTAGATGGTTCTTAAGAATTTGAGACATTAAAATTCAAATATAGTTGTTCAATATATTTATTGGCCTTTCTACTATGTAATCATTCTCTAACTGCATCAGTGGGTGGGGGGGAGCGTATATTTTATGTCAGGGCAAATGAGCAAAAATTGGCATATTTATATTTTAACTTTATTAAGAGGTCTAAGAGAAAGTTGTGTGACTGTTTCACATCAGATTTTTTTGTTTGTTCATTTATATCACGCGTTGGTCTAGTAGCTAGCGTACTCATATTCGGTGCGAGAATTCAGAGTTCGATTCCCGTGAAGGCAAAGTCGGTGTTGAAAAGTCCGGTAATTGTGAGAAAAAGTGGGGAAGCTTACAGTTTATAGCGCACCATAGTAGGGAAGGCAGGAACTAAATGGCGAGGGAACTGCGACGAGCTTTACCACACATCGTCCAAATTCAAATCGCCTTCTGACAAGCCTTGGCCCCCCACTTCATGGGTTGTTGCGCCATAGGTTTTTTTTTTTTCATTCATATCAATTCGACATCTATTGATTTTACCAAATGCATAATGAAGTGACACTGTTACTATCTAAAACATATTGAAGAAAAAAGGAAGAGGATGAATTATCAGTTATTCACGATCAAGAGAAAGTGTTGATTTATTCTCATGTTCATGCTTAGTTAATATTTATAGATTTGTGGATTGTGGTTTGATAAGAGGTTTAGAAATTTGAAGGAACTAGTTGGGGAAAGTCACTTTATAGTACGTACAGATCATTGTCTCTGGATAGACATATTAGTCAGATGCCCTCAATGTATCCCACACATGACCTTATTATGCTGAATAATTTGTGTGTATATATATTAAACATGATTGCAATTTAGTTTCACCCAATTCGTACTTTAATTTAGATTTAATAATTTATACAAAATTAATATTATTTGAGATAGCAATGCCATCAATTCAAAACTTTCAAAATTTATTTATTAAGCGTAAATAAGTTTCAAGACCCCCAGGAAGTGGGGAAAAAAATCTAAAGTGAAACACTCACACAATTTTCTCTGATTGCAATTAATGAAAACTTTAAACGTGGCAAATTTGTATTCAGTTTCACTAACATAAATATAGGTTGGTATTGGTTAGAATCATGCCAGATAGTCCACGTGCCCTTTATAGGCCAAAAACACAGCGACAATAACATTGAACAAAACTAAATGAAATTTGAAAAGTTGCATCAAAAATTCCTCAGAATATCATAAAAATATTATTTTTATAAAATTATTTCAATAAAAGTGATACATTTATTTATATGTGCGCAGTTAACAGACCAAATATTAAAGAAAATCTTAATATATGTCTTCGAGAAAATTTCGAAAAAACTTTCATGTCAAATGCAGTGGCGACACCTAAACAGAATAACAAGTTTAAGCTTCTAGCGATTTTAGGTTTTTGAGCTTATTTTACACATATAAGCGCACGTTATTCACAATACACGCGCACTCAAATAGATCATTCGCCAAAAAACATGATGATATTCTGTTTAAGCATCATTAGAATAACAGAGAAGAAATTTGGACGTTTCACTCAAAATCCTGCATCAAATGTGCTAACTTCACTGTGATTCCAGTTTTTCATGAGTTTATTGAAATTTCCTCCTATGATTTCTCCTACTTGGATATTTTGTTTGTGGGTACCACAATAGACATGTACGTGCTAACCAAGTCGAACTGTGGGGTTCAACCAAGTATTCTAATATCTATCGCTTTCAAAACCGCAAAATCAATAATCCTACGCCGAATAACTAATGCTCCATATTACGCTCCAATAGAACCAGCTCTCATCTTCGTATCTTCTGATAAACGCACCTGTCGTTTTGAGACTGGCCATGCGATTTACTGATTGGTGGTCAGCAGTTCATTCATTTAGTGAGCAACCACTGGATGGTAACTTCTCGCACGTCATTTCTAATCTAATCTTGAAACTCGGGGCCTCCTAAAGGAGATTCAGCACTTAGACCTCAGCTGGGCCCATTGTACACCCCGTAAAGACGCCTCATATCAGCTCTGTATCATTAAAAAACGCCATGGCTGAGGCGAGTAAAATTTCTGATTACGCCTTTGGCTCCAAATTGTGGACGCCAAATTTCAGGAATCGTCTGCGAGCATAGTGTACACACTCTTCAAGAAAGTAAAACGGTGTCTCATGCTTTTGTTCGCATTACCTGCAAAGTTGGTCCGCAGAGAGACCCATATTATGCAGATGTTTCCTTAAAAGGCAATGCCTCAAATAGATTATTCGCCAAAACCATTGTGATATTCCGTTTAAGCATCACTAGAATAACGGAGAAGAAATTTGGAAATTTCACTCAAAATCCCGCATCGAAATTGCTAACTTCACTGTGATTCCAGTTTTCAATGATTTTATTGAAATCTGCTCCTATAATTTCTTCTACTTGGTGTAACATCTATAGGCTTATATCCTTTTTTTATTTGAGGTATTTCTCTTGTAAAATTTAATTCAGGGGAAATATAGGAAAGTTGGGTTGTTGCTAGGTTAATTCTTTATAGCCATTATATTCTAATATACGGTTCTCTTGTATTATTAATTAAAGACGGCAGCTCAAACTTTATTAAAAATTCATGATTTAGGCTGATTTATCATTGACAACCTCAAGAATTGCAGTGAGAGACAACCGAATTGTGGTCTTTCTTATAGTAATTAATTTTCATAAGGTGCTGCCATTTGTAAAGTTCAAAAATAGTTGCATGTTTTTTTTCCTTATTGAACTTTGCTCTTATTTGAATATTCATCGGTTTCTTCTTAACATTTTTCAAATCATCTCCTGTTTTTATTTTTTTTTATTTTTTTGCTTTATTATTTGACAAGAAACTCTCACCTTATACATAGTGCTGTGATAGTTTTGTGTCTTCTAGCCTGAAGGAAGAGGACAATTGGCAGTTAATTCGGTTAGTGATTGTATTACTTAGAGTGCCAAGATGGGAAATATATATATATATATGCACGCGTATAAAACCGTATGTGGGCCTCCTTATTTGTACTGTGAAGAAAAAACCGGTTTCTTGTAGGAGGTTGTGACCTTGGATTGGCTGCAGCAACCATACCCACTGGCCCCCCGCAACTTGCTGGCTGCAGGCTACAGATAGTCATATAATCAAGTCCTTTTTCCAATACACCATCCTCCACACACTAAACATACACACACGCAAACACACAAACACAAATACTCTACACACTTTCTCCGTATATTTTCTTTTTAAATGGTCGTAATTTCTTTTTCTTTTCCACTTTCACTGATCATCATTAAAGTTCACCGTTCTTCTTTTATTGTTTATTCCATAATTTTTCTTGTTTACAAGATGGGAGTGATTATTTATAGACATTTTGTTTATTATTTATTTATTTTTATTATTATTTTTTTTTTGTACTGGATTGAGAATAATTCTATAACTTTTCTAATTCAAATACTTTGGTGTTCAAACATTCAACTTCCTTCCCTTCATTGCTATTTACATAGTTATAATTGAAATTTTCTCCAGACTTGGAAGTTTCACTTCAATATCATACAGTATGAGACCCTAAACTATAACGAAACGACACATTTGATGAGCAAAGTTTGATCTCTCCTAGCCCCTCCGGAACTTTACTAAACTCAGTATTTTCAAGTAAAAAGTTTCAAACAAATGTGGACATAGAAATTCATTAGAATCTCGTTATAAAGAAAATCTGAAAAGAACTATTCAGTGAAGCCCCACTTCAACCGGTCCAGTCAACAGATTTTTTTTTCACAATAAGAATTATTGCAACACCAGTAATTCTTATTAATATTATATAAACGATAGAACAGTGTAATTTAGATGTGTGGAAACGCCAAGACTAGGAGAGGTGAAAAGTGCTTTCAAAACAAAACGATTATGAAAAATGTTAATTTTGTGGTTTTTCCTAAATTTTGGGAAGGAACACTTCCTTCCTCAAGGAGGACTTCGCGTATGTATGTTCACAGGCAAATTTTTTTGTGTGTTCTTTCTGTATCCATCGACCCACTTACAGCTTCCATAGGCTCCTTGTGTTTGGAAACAGCCTCCTCTGTAACCAATGTTTCATTCACATTATTATCTTATCATTATTTACCCATTGGCGAAAGCTTACCACAGAACTACTACTACAAGGCCATGTGGTCATACGGATGACTGAAGATCTTCTCACTGGCCACTGTAGGCTGTAAGAAGTTCATGCTTCACATGTACCTCTGTGGATTTTGTCAGGAAGAAGAGAAAACAGTACTGCACCTATTGTGTGACTGAAAGTTCACCTCAATTAGCGAACAAAAACTGACGCCTTCAAGCTTTTCTCTTTTCAAATTTCTAAGTCTAATTAAATAGACAGGTTTGGAGTGGATATTTTGTTTGTGGGTACCACAATAGACATGTACGTGCTAACCAAATCGAACTGTGAGGTTCAGCCAAGTATTCTAGTATCTATCGCTTCCAAAATCGCAAAATCAGTAATCCTACGCCGAATAACTAATGCACCGTGTTACATTTCCAATAGAAACCAGCTCTCATCTTCGCATCTGCTGATAATCGCAATGTCGTCTGAGACGGCGCTGGCCACGCCATTTACTGATTGGTGGAGGTCAGTAATTCATTCATTTGGTGAGCAACCACCTGGATGGTAACTTCTCTCACGTCATCTCTAATCTAATCTTGAAACTTGGGGCATCCTAAAGGAGGTTCAGCACTTACACCTCAGCTGGGCCCATTGTACACCCCGTAAAGACGCCTCACATCATTAAAAAACACCAGGGCTGAGGCGAGAGAAATTTCTGATCCCGCCTTCGGCTTCAATTGTGGACGCCAGATTTCAGGAATCGTCTGCGAGCATAGTGCACTCTCCAAGAAGGTGAAATGATGTCTTATCCTTTTGTCCGCATTTCCTGCAACATGGGTCCGCTGAGAGACCCATATTATGCAGATGTTTCCTTAAAAGGCAATGCCCTGTAACTAGGGCAGCAATTCTCCTTAGATCCTCCTTCGTTCTACCCAGGATATAGTTTGTACGAGACTTTGAGGGCCCCTTCAAGAAAATCTTAGAATGCCTCAGCCCCACAATCCTCTCACATCATTGTCAGTGATCCTATTTACTTGCCAAACAACAAACACATAAAATAAAACTTAATCTGTAATTTATTTGAAATCTGACAAACCTAAATAAATGTAGTACTTAATATTCATCACAAAATAAAATAACTTTAGTCACTATCCATTGTTCTTATTTATATTTATGAAAGTTTTGTCACCTACAAAACAAAGTAAAATAATAAATAACAAATAGACAGAATAAAACCGTTCATTTTAAAAGATGATTTCGTGCTGTTCGTGATGTAGTTACTTAAGGTTTTTGTGCGGTTCGAGTTCGCTGACCGATATGCCACGTCTCTTTTTCTCTTAATGTATTCCTTCTTTTTAAGCTTTTGTCTTTAACCCTACATATCCTTTCTACCGTTAACTAAAATGACTAGTTATCCAACAATTCTAATAGCAAGAGGTTAAAATATAAACAACAGAATAAGGAAATAAAATCTAAAATTAAAATCTATATATTACAAATACTTATAATCTTTTGTTTGGCCTAACCAAACTTAAATGCTTTATAACTTTAAGGTAATTATTTTAATCTAAACATTTGTTTTTCTTCTATTTTGAATGTCTTCACTTCCATTAGATCCCGTTTTATCTGAAATTTGTGGTTTTATCAATAAAATTAAGGTTGTATCCTTATCTTCCTTATCTTATTAAGTGTCCAATTTAGCCATTGGAAAATGAAGTTTGCTTCTATAATATTGTTGAAAATGTTATAGTATCCAATACTGGATAACATTCGGTATTTTATCCGTCGTAGCATGCATTTTGATTTTATTCCTGCCAAAGTTCGCAAATTCACAAAGTTCGGTAGAGAGTTCATTTCAACGAAATGTTTCTGTTACACTCACACTTGTTCATCTCCAAGAGTCATCTCCAATTTGCTGTTTGCTGCCAACCTTCAAACATATTAATTTACTTACATATTCTTTTGCATTAACCCTGCTTCTATTTCACATTTATTCATTACTTGTTCAAGGTTTTCACTGTCCATAAATTTGCATTGCTTTTCTTTAAAATTCATCCATTAATTGCCTTTCCTTAAAATTTATCTATTCTTATTAGTACAGTTTACTTCTGAAATAACTTATAATACCCCCCCCCTAATACAATGATAAAACAATGAGCATGCTTAGCAACACTATTAAAAGTTAGTTATAAATTATTCTTCAAAACATGCTATTTATTATACACTATTTTCAAATCACAATTTATAATAATTCCACTTTGTCATGAAACACACACACACATAGTAGCATAACCTTATAACCTTCCCACATATATGCAACTAACAAGTGTGAGTGTAACAGAAACATTACGTTGAAATGAACTCTCTACATGAACTTGGTGAATTTGCTCTGACAATGGATGAAAATCAGAAACTGGTCAGGAACAAAACCAAAATGCATGCTACGACGGTTAATATGCTGGTTGATTCTATAATATTTGACCTTTAAAACCTGTACCTTACTTTTTTTTTAAATTGAAATTTGCAATTACAATTCAAGATGTAATGAGCAAGTATGACAATATAGCATAAAACATAACGGGATTTTTCGATGGTGCGCTGACTTCTATCCAAGTGCCATTTCAAGTTGGTTTCAAATGTAATATTTAAAACTAAAATAATTCAAAATTCAGTAGATTACATTCGTTCCAAGCTAAGTTTAAAGATAATTTGGTCAGCTGGAAGTTGAGAAATCTCAGTATGAGAAAAACTGTATGAATGTTTCACGCCAGAATTTATATTTTATTAATAGATGCAATGGAAAATTATAATTTTGGAATAATCGAATGTTGCAACTGTTTAGATCGTTTTAATATAGTGTCTATCCATTTTACAATTGTTTGACGGAAAAAATATCTAGAAAATGCTATATGTTTTTGAAAATTTAATTTCAATTTTGAGTTTAATTAATAAAGTACAAGTACATAATGTGTTTCACTTTATCAAAACGATGTTAAAGTCCAGATCGTTAATAATCTGTAAATATAGAATTTAATTATTTAGTTTAGTCAGTCAGCTTGAACTCGGTTTGTATTGTCATTTGTATTTTGGATAATATTGTACTTAAGTACGTATTAGGGAACTTTATTTGTTTGTATGTAATTGTGAAGTATTTTGTTAAATCTCGAAGCACGAGTTTTTTTTTTTGATTTGTTCACATTTGTCTAGCCAAACCTTAACTGTATGTGCAATTTTTGTACCAATCAGTTATTATAAATAAATAGATATAGTGTGTTGAAAATGCAACGGTAAGAGTGGTATCAGACAGACGCATTGTTACTTATACTAACAGAGGCGTATCCAGTTGGTTGCCTTCACGTATCTTCTTTCTCCAGAATATTCTATCCCTGCAACTTGATTACAGGCCCAACCAGCCATCAATTCCTATTCCATGGTATTACACATTACCTTAGCCTAAACCCCCGTTTTTCCTTAGCCACAGAATCCATTCAAAAGATTTTCTTAAGCCATCGTCCTTGCGACATCCTCTTTAAATTAGACCATACCAAAATCGAGACCTTTCTCCAATCCTCGACATTTCATCTCGAGTTACACCCAGCCAGCTACTTTTCCAAAAATCACAGGAATTTATCAATGCTTTTGCCAATTGCTTTGCTTCTGCCATTTAATCAATATTGGTAATGACTCTTTCCAAAAAAAAAGTTGTCTAAAAGGAAGTTCTAAGCCCTTGAAAATTTATCAAAAAAAAAAAAAACAAAAAAAAACTCACGAATAATTTCTTTACGTGCGCGGAATATAATATTTTTATAGTTATATATATATATTTAATGTCTTATCAAACCTAATGAGCGATGACTACCTTATCGGAAATATGAATTCATATTAGACATTTATCCTTGTAACGTTTTTTTTTAATCCTTGACTCATTTTTGTACGAAATAATGAAACAAAAATAAAATCGTATTCATTGATGATTAGTGTTTTAATTACTTTTCTTTTATTGGTGGAATTATATAGTATTACAATATTGTCAAATTCTCTTATATTTATATCGAGTTTTCACCAGAAACATTCGCATTAGGTCCCCTCCAGTCGGTAATAATGTTTTTTTTTAGAAATTGATCTCTATGTTTGTGTGTGAGTGAGAGGTCAGTGTAAGTCCAAAACAGTAAATCGTAGGAAGTTCAAACTTGATATTTTATTTAATTTTTTCTAATAGATGATCCGACAATATAGCTTTGGATCAAGATCGCGCCACTGGATCGCGTTAAGCTTTCCTCTACATGCCATATCCGTATATTATTATACAATCGACAGAATATCTGTAAGAATTAAATGAATTGCCAAAATTCTGTGTATCAAGGAAAATAGGTGTGACTTTATTTGGAAAGTTTTTTCTCAGTTTTGAAATACGATATTCTCAATAATGGTAACCAATGAGTTTCTTAGATCAAGGATATACACTCAGTATACATATTAGACCAATCACTTTTGTTGGAACATTCTTCCAAGATAATAGATTTTGGGAAAGTTCTTGGGGCAGCTGGAAGACTACGCTTCCCACTAGAAATAGTTAATTATAACTATGTAAATTGCAGGAAGACCAAGTCGTATGAGTATTTCTTACCCAGATTTTTACATTCTCTTACTCAGTCCTAGTAGGAGGAAGTATTGTAATCGTGTCAAATTTTCGATATCGAGTTTTCACCGGAAATATCCGTTTTGAAATCCCCTGAGTCCAAAAAAGTAGTTCAGAGCAAATGGTCTGTCTGTGGTGTGTGTGTGTGTGTGTGTGTGTGTGTGTGTGTGTGTGTGTGTGTGTGTATGCATGCATGTATGTGAAACAGCATAGCTCAAAAAATAAAAACCGTAGAAAGTTGAAACTTGATATTCCGTTTAGGTATCACCATGCAATCTGACAGTACGTTATCTGTCAAAATTCCACAACCGGAAGTACCACTTTACTACTTTTTTTACTTTTTTGCGATTTTCACAAAAATGGCTTTGATGATTTTTCTGAAACTTGGAATATCAACTACACATAACAAAGAGCTACAATTTTGAAACATTTCTCCGAAAAAATTCATTTAAGGGCACTTATGGGAGAGGGGTTTGGTTAGGTTTTCATCTAAAGTGCTGCTATTTCAGTTTATTAGACAATTCTGTCATCTAAATAATGTTAATTAGAATTAAAAATGTTGTTGAAATTCCGAGTTTGAAAAAAAATCGGATCACCGAAAATGCGTTTACTTTACCATTTTTATTAAATGATTTTTTTTTCACTTTTTCGCGATTTTCTTAAAAATAGCTCCAACTATTTTCTTGAAACTTTGTATATAAACTAAACATACAATGATCTACAACATTTATTTAAAACATTTCTTTGGGAAAATTCATTTAAGGGGCGGGGTAATTTTTTCTCTAAGTGCTATCGTAGTTGATTATACAATTTTATCATCCACACCAAATTAATTAGAAATAAATAGATGACCAAAATTCCGAGTTTCAAGGAAATTAGTAAACCGGAAGTGCGCTTTTACTAAATAGTTTTTTTCAGTTTTCGATGAATTTTATTAAATTTGGTTCACAAACTATCAAATTTGTCAATTACAATTTTGAGAACTGGAGTAAGAGAAAGTTTTGTGTGTGTTTCACACCAGATTTTTTTTTTACATCATATTTTTTTTTTTTCATTTATTTGTAATTTACATCTGTCTATAAATACAATAGTAAATGTGCGGAAGGATACAAATCACCAGAGTCACTTGTGTGGAGAACTCACCCAGCGATGAGACTCCATAAAATAAAAAAAAACATATGGCTTTACTTAGTTAATAACTTAGTTATTCATTAGAGAGTCTCGAGGCCAGCGGCGTTTCAATCGTCTGGGAGGATTATCTGGAAGGGTAGAGGAACTTAGCTGGCGTACTAAAGGATTAGGGTGAGCAAAGAGGGATAGATGGAACTTTTTGTATTTGGTTTTAGCAACTTCGTTTATGTAAGGAATAGTGAGGTCTTGATGTAGGGTGAGATTTGATACATAGAAGGGGGCATTGACAATTTTTCTGAGGATTTTGATTGGAATGACTGGATTCGGCGGGAATTGGAATTTTTGGTTGAACCCCATAGTTCAATAGCGTATGTCCACATAGGTTTGAGTAATACCAGGTAAATCAGTCTTTTATATTGTTGGGATAGTTTAGATCGTCTGCCGAGTAGTAGTGATAATAGTTTGAATCGTCTGTTGCAGTCTTGTCTTTTTAGTCGTGTATGGGGGTTCCAGGTGAGCCGTTTGTCGGTGTATAACCCTAAGTAGCGTATTAAATATTTAAACTATACTATTAAAAAAAAAAAAAAAAAATCTGGTGTGAAACACTCATACGGGCTTTTTCCACTTTAATTAATACAATTTAATCAAGAAATTTTGATTCCTTACAATGTTTAATTATGCTAACCATAGAAATGGGGTGAAAATTTTACTTGTTTACTTGGCCGGCCTTATGTAGCCGATAAAATAGGTAACTGACATACCTCCAATATACCTCTAAAATCTTCTCTTTTTTTTCAGAACAAAGTTTCAAATAAAAATGATACCGTTCTATCTATGTTGCAAGCATTCCAAGTTTAAAGAAAATCGTTGCCACAGTTTTTGGGGAAAATAACAAAAATCTCGCAAATCTATTCTGTAAAATTGCATGTCCTGTTTAATCGATTTTCTTGAAATTTGGAATTCTATCAACGCTTCCGTGTGTTGCTATTATGTAGGCACTAACCATATATTATACTAAAGTGGAAGTTTAGAGGAAAGCATAACGCTACTGTTTCCCCAAGAATCCCCCCAAAGAAATCAATTTTCCCGGGAGAAATGTTTCAAATAAAAGTGATAGGTATATATATGTATGTGTGTAGCTAGTTTTCGAAATTTAAATAAAATCATTTAAGCGATTTTCGAGAAAATCACGAAAAACAACCACCCAAAAACAGTACTTTACAGTGGTTGTACTTCCGGTTGATGGATTTTGCCAAAGAAAAATCTTTGTGTGTGATACGACTTCTGGTTTTTGGGATATTCTGTTAAAAACATACAACTTGATAAAAAACATCTTTTTTTCTACTCTGGGAAACCCAAAAGATGTATTTGTAGTATATACTCAATTTTCAAAAATCTCGCATGATCCTCCTCTTACTAAGAGGAAGTAATAAAAATAAAAATAAAGAAAGACTTATAAAACTTATGCAAATGATGTTTTATTTCCAAAAACTCTTAGTTTTATTTATACGCTAAAATGCTTTAAATAGGAATATAGTGTTTTAAATTTAAATGATAATTAAAAAGTATTATGCGGCAAAGTTTTAAGCCTTCTTTGTGTTAACGCAGTAGGTAATGAAAAGCATTACCCGTGAAAGTTGTAGTTAACAATAAGGTCCCAGGTAGACTTCTTGAAACTTTATATTATTACTCTGCATGTTTAAGTAAACAAAAACAAAATTAAATAATACCCAAAACTAGGTTAAAAAACCAATTAAACTTTAAAGTATTAAATTGCCTTTAACTATATAATTTTAATAATATATTCCTTTTTTTTTTTCAGGTAAAAAGAGGCAGTATACACTACCGTAGGATTTAGCTGAATTTAAACATGATTATGGTATTTCATTATTATTATTTTTTAATTCCATTGAAATGTTTATATTATGGATATCAATAAGTTGATTTCAGTAACAAGTGATACCCAATTACATCGCAATAGTTTCTTAAAAATGAAAAAACATAAAATTGAAAATTACCTAATTTTTATTTTCTTTTTAATTGTCGTTGTAATAAAAAATATAAAATTTACAGATAAAAAAAATAATCTGTAAATTATCAGAGTTTATAAACATCTTTATTACGACCTTATTATCTATTTGTACTAGTTCTATTCATCTAGACTTTTGTATGTACAATAAATTTTCACGTCATTTCCTTTTTTTTTTAATTGAAAAAAAAAAGAAGATAAATTAATAAAACTGTAATTATTCCATTAATATTTGTAGTTTTCCTTAAATGAAGGAAGTAACAAGGTTGATCAAGGTGATTGTATCATTGATTGCGAAGTGCTTCCTCTGGTAGTGGCTGGATCAAGTAGGCTTGTCACTTTTATTTTTTAAGGATGTTAGACTTTTGAGCAATTTAAAAATATTTTACAGTGCTGCCATCTGAATAATTTTAAGAACAATTAAAATTTTTTCCAAAAAAAAAAAAACAATAATGCCCTATTGGCGATAATGAAATCATTAAGAATAAGTAATGTGAATGATTACACCAGGTGTTGACCGTTTTCTTCGATTGGTCAGCTAATAGAAATATCTTTTTGCAAGAAATCTACTTCTCTCCAGTTTTTAGAGAATCGAAATAATAAATATCGACTCGAAGATCGATTAAAAAAAATAATTTAAAAAAACCTGATTCCAGTTTGCATACTACTAAAGAGATTTAATCCATTAGAATATGGCTTTAAACGATAATTTTTTCATGTGAATATTATGCTCATTGAGATGTTGAGTGACGTCGTTGGTCGAAAGGTCAAACAAGGATATAAGACTCTAGATAAGCGTTCCGAAAATCTATATTTCTGTTATCGATAGCCTTATTTAATTTTTTTAAATATTTTAATGAAAGTAGTGACTTACTGAGACCAGGGATCGATTCAAGACAGATGTGTAAGAGAGGAACATAAAATAAACGAGCCTCACGTGGATCGGTCTAAATTTCTAAGGCTAACTTTTAGATGCTGTATTATGGGGTGCTTTATTAATGATGAAATTGTCTACAGAGAATAAATTTCATTTTTAAAGCCAAAGCAAGTCTTGATATTAAATAGATCATCGGCTGCAAAGACAATAGTAATCTTTGATTGAACGAGGCTGTTAATATGGTGAACTCACTTCTGATTGGATTCTGATTAGTTTTCTAATTGGCAAAGAGGCTAAAGGGAAATGATTTCTGGGGAACTCAAATTTTAGATATTGATTGTACGGTGGAGGATCATTTAAGGGTACTTAAAGGGGAGCTTAATGATGCTACTCACCCAGAACCTCCACAAAAAAAAAAAACTATTTTTTCACCCGTTACATACTATTGTCAAATCGGCTACTATTTCTTCGGCCAATCTCTCACCTAGACGCTGTCTCTCTAGTGATTAGAGTGAGTCACCAGATAAACTTCCAAGAGTAAAGATCGGTTGCTACATAACATCAAACTTCAAAGGTTCACCAAGCTGGCCTCACTAGCTCACGACCATTAGAACAAGCAAGAGTTACTACTGGGAAAATGCTTCAAATAAAGTAATCCGCCTTTAAATATTTAGAAGTGTCCAAAGTTTGAAGTAAAGCGCTGGAGTTGTTTTCGAAAAAACCGCGAAAAGCTAAAAAAAAAAAAGGTTGCAGGATTTTGGTCGAAACCATACTGTCAAAATTCGGTGATAGTACCTATATGGAGTTTGAGCTTCCTGCCATTTTTTTTTTTTTTTAAGATATACTGCTCACACCATATACGTCCATACATATATACAGACCATTTGATAAAAAACATGTATTTCCGGTGAAGCATGTATTTCTGAATTTCAAGAATTTAACATGATTTCTATATTTCTACTTGCTGAGTAAGAGAAAGTAAAAAATTGTTGTTCACTAAGTGGAACATTCCTTATACTTCACTGGAAATATATTATATTTTCAGGACCTTTCAAAAAAATGTTTTTTTTGGGGGGAAATGATGCTAATAAGAATGATTGGTCTAACTCAAAAAATTGAAACTCGCAGTAACTTATTGAAAATATTCTGCTTGAGCTGTTAATAGTACCAATCGCCTAAATCACTTCATCACATAAAAGCTGGACTCAGTAGCAATAGCAACTGGATGCTACTGCTGAGCCTCCTAGAATACGTTAACTACGTATTACACCCTCTATCTCACCCGTTACATACTATGGTCGAATCGGCTAATATTTCTTCGGCCAATCTCTCACCAAGACGCAGTCTCTCTACTCATTAGAGTGAGTCACCAGATAAACTTCAAAGAATAAAGGTCGGTTGCTACATCAACATCAACCTTCAAAGGTTCACCAAGATGGCCTCACTAGCTCACGATCATTAGAACAAGCAAGAGAAACTATCCTATTTTTCAAGCGACTCTCAACATCAACGCTACACCATTCTACAATCGTCACGATACCAACAATAATCACTCATCTCTCGATCACTCTACCCTCTCTAGACACACACCTCTTTCCTTACTCAGTACAATATATCGCTTAAAATAAATTATGTGTTTTGAATTAGTTCTTGGATTCTCTTTTCAACATTTATCAATCTATATCTTGCACTATTACAAGAAATAGTTTCAGAGCATCCAGGTGGCTGGCTTAGCTTTAAAAAAATATTTATAATTGCAATAATTTTGATTTATATAATTTTCAAGGTAGCTTCAAAAGACAGCCTTGATGATGGGCGCTTTTTTCGTCATCTACAGGGGTATCATTGCATAATAACTGTAATCATAATTATTTCCTACAGTTTTAAAGACGAAATTTATTTACGTCAATAATATTTTTTCAAATTCTTTCAATTATATAAAACATAAATCCTAATCTGGAGAGATAAAAGTCCGTCATGCTTGTCGTTCTCCTGCTAACCTTGAATGCACTCAAAGCAGAAGGTCCGGCCGGCGTGCCTTTATTATATAAAAATAATTTAAATCAGATTACCTTGATAACTGATTTAAAATACTGTCAAAGAGGATTAACATATTTATTAACTTTGACTCCAGTTAAACATTCAGAATTAATCGATTTTAATCTGAAAACAATTAGAAAATTAGAATAGAAAACAAGTTCTTCAGTTTTAATAATTTTTTTTCTCTTTTTACATCAGACAGGACATGGAGAAGAGAATATCTAAATGAAAAAAATCTATAAATTATCTAATTTCATCACAATAGTACTTTCTAGTGTATGATAATTTTTACTTTCTCATACTCCTAGAAGGAGGAAGTATTGCGATCATGCCAGATTTCAGAAATTGGGTTTTCATCAGAAATACATGTTAAGAGAGGTCCCCTGAATACAAAAAAAAAGTTGGGTGTGTATGGGGTGAGTCGGGGGCTAGCTGTTAACAGAATATCTCAAAAACGAAAAGTCCAGAAAGCTCAAACTAGTACTTCGTTTAGGTACTACCTCCGCATTAGACACAAAGATTTCGGGCAAAATCTGTCAACCAAATTTGTGACTTTATTCAAAAGTTTTTTTAGTTTTTTTTTTATTAGTGATTTTCTTGAAATCAGCTCCAACGATTTTCTTTGAACTTCGTATATTATCTATGTAAGTAGCCCGTAAGGGGTACTGTTGCATGCAGTTACTGGGGGAGTAGCGAGCCCACGGGTTACCACAGCTCAGACTTCGTCAGAACAGTATACAATACACTTAAACTACATGCACTCTATCTTTACAGACAAGAACAAACATAGTACACAAACTAGGGTCGCAGACCCTAGTTAATTGGCCAAAGCTAAGCGAAGGGATTAGCTCAGCGGTAGCGCGCTGGACTAGCAACGTGAAAGTCCCGAGTTCGTATCCAGCATGCTGCTCTTAGCCTAGTCTTCCTAGGAGCCTCTACAATTCACTGTCCGGTGATGGGCAGTGTTGTCTGTAGCTAGAGAACACTGTCCGGAGGCCGGCAGTGCACTTCCACAGACATCCTTCCCACCTAATTTCATTCTGAACCTAATTTCCTCACAACCCAAGCAATCTGTCAGAGTCATGGATGTTTCCTTCTCTATCTCACAGACTCTACAAAAGGGTTCTGGAATGAACCTCATTATGTAGCGGTGTCTCTTTAAACTACAAAGCTCAGTAAGGGATCTAACTAGATGCCTGAGAGAAGTGGATAGGAATAAAGAGGTGGATAGGTTTGCCAAATTAGGCGCCGCTCTCCCCTTTCATAGGTCCCAAGCCTGTTGTTGGATGAACACTGCGAAGCTATCTATTATTGGAAGCTTGACACACACATATCCTGAAGACAAACCGACAGCAGTCTCGGAACCAATGAAAGGGAGGGAGGTGCCTAATTCGACAAAGCTATCCACCTCCTCACTCCTAAAAATTCCCATATGACCTGGTACCCTAAGTTTCATCCTTCAAGGAAGAAAGCTCTTCCAGTCTTTTACAGCATTTTAGTACCAACTTGGAAGTGAAGACCCATGACCTCAGCGCCTTCAGCGCAGCTTTACTGCAGATACAAACATCTTTTAAGTTAGTGTTACATTCCTCTCATCCAAAATACAACAAAGAATAGTACATAAACATCAGCCTGAAAAACAATAGTATATTCACCAACAGGTATTGCCAAGTGATCTCCTACCATACTATCCATACTGGAATCCTGTATATAGGAGGTATTATCGAATATCATACCAGACGAATCCAATCTTTTCTTGCACGGTAACCTGATACTGTATGAATGATCAAAAGCAAAAGTTTTCAACATTCTATCAGAAGGAAAACATTTAATAGGGACCTTTAATTGTATCTAAATTTGCACTAGCTTTGTGGCTTTTGACATAGGGCGCTCCAGTAAGGCTTCTCAAGTATAAAAGTAAAATCCGCACCACTATGTTTATGGCCAGCCAACTATTATACCTTGTAACGTTGCAATTTAAAAAAAAAAAATTCTTGAATAAATTGTATTAATTAGAGTAAAGGAGATAGGGGGTGAGTGTTTCACACAGTTTTTTTTATTTTTTTATTTTTTTTTTTTTTTTTTTTTTAAGAAATGTATAAATGTAATGATACTTGTAGTAAGTTAGTGTTTAAATTGCCCGTATGTGTATATAAATGTTAACTATTTGGTGAAACTATAGTGTTCCCTGACGTGGTTGACCTCGTTACATTGATAACCAGCTAGAGTTGATTTCCATTCAGCTGGATTTGTATCAACAATTTATAGTTCTCACCGTGTCATAAGTGTTCCAATACATTTGTCTATTGTTTCTAAAGTAAGGTCTAGTATTTCTTGCAAAATTTGTCCATTGAACTACTTTCCTCTTTTTACTTTCTCGTACAGTTTGTAAGATGTGGTGTTGCGATAATGCCAAATTGAGTTTTCTTCGGAAATACATGTTTCAATCTGTAATTATCACACTGTTTTATTTATCAGGACATCCTCTGATGATAATGGGCGAACGCCTGAAACCGGTCGATGACTACAAAATGGAGCAGGCTATCACGGAAAATATCTCTTGATTATTTCCAGCTCTGCAGATCCAACCACAGCAACTACGTATATTAGGAACTTTGGTAGATTTCCAAAATTTGAAGAAAGTTAGTTTTTGAAAATGTGGATGATGGGTCCGCAATGCTGGATAACATCCGGTATTATTTTATCCGTCTTAGCATGCATATTGGTTTTGTTCCTGACCGGTTTCGGATTTCCATCCATTGTCAGAGCAAATTTCACAAAGTTCGTGTAGAGAGTGTTCACTTCAACGAAATGTTTCTGTTAGACTCACACTTGTTCATCTCCAAGAGTCATCTCCAATTTGATGTTTGCTGCCAATCTTCAAACATATTAATTTACTTACATATTCTCTTGTATTAACCCTGATTCTATTTCACATTTATTTATTACTTGTTCATGGTTTTCACTGTTTATAAACTTTGCATTGCCTTTCTTTAAAATTCATCCATTAATTACCTTTCCTTAAAATTTATCTATTCTTATTAGTACAGTTTACTCCTGAAATAACTTATCCCCCCCAATAAAAAGACTTGTGATAAAACACTGAGCATGCTTAACAACACTATTAAAAGTTAATTATAAAGTATTCTTCAAAATATGCTATTTAATATACACTATTTTCTAATCACAATTTATAATAATTCCACTTTGTCATGAAACACACACACACATAGTAACATAACCTTATAACCTTCCCACATAATACAACCAACAAATGTGAGTCTAATAGAAATACTACGTTGAAGTGAACTCTCTATATGAACTTGGCCATTTTGGTTTGACGATGGATGAAAATCCGAAACCGTTCAGGAACAAAACCATGCGTGACTTGGAATGCCAACTATGTACAAAATATAAATGAATCATTTTTATTTAAAACTGATGTATTTTAGGTAAAATTTATTCTAGAACACTGTGAGGAGTCTGCGACATTAAATTTCAGACTATATTTGTTCAATATTATTGGCGTGTCTTCTGGATTACAATATAATCATTCATCAACTATCTGCTGGGTAGGTATATGTACCCCCACCACTTCTACATGTCTCTATTAAGGCAATTGCATAAAATTGTCGATTGAAAGATGATTATTGATTTTATTAACTCTCCGATAAGAGGAAGTCGTGTTAAGTATTTTCTACCAGATATTTTTTTGGTAAAATTTGAATACCCATTGCACATATACGTAATAAACCTATCATTTTTAATTGAAATACTTTTTCAAAAAAAAAAAAATTGAATTTAGAGATTCATTTAAAGTTCTGGGGAAGTTCTGAATTTTATAAATCTATTTTAAGGGGTTTAAGACAGAGTGCTCTTCTTTTCAAAGACGTTGGTCAACATCTTTATAATTTAAAGCTAACATTAAGTAAACATTGCAAGTTTAAAGAAACTCACAGTAAGAAAAAGTCGTGAATTTTTTGTTTAATTTCTTCAATAAGATCTTTAAAAGAGAAATAGTATTTCTAATTTATTTTAAATAAATGAGAAATACATGGTTACATGGAATAACCTCGAATTTGTCAATGAAAAGAGTTAACATATTAATAATTATTAACTAGAAAATGTTCTTGTTGTTTTTTTTTTTGTTAAAGTTTTTTAAATGAAATCTTATGAAGTTGATTAAATTTAATTAAGTTTTTTTTATAAAAACTGGATTAGATAATTAATAATAAATAAATAAATAAATAAATAAAACTTGAATCCAATTTGTACTTTCTCTTACTAACATTAGTTAGAGGAAGTATTAAGGTCGTGCAAGATTTTCGAAACTGAGTTTTCACCAGAAATATACGTTTCGTAGTCCCCCTGTATGCGTGTGAAAAGAATATCTCAAAAACAAAAAGTTACAGGAATCTCAAAGTAGGTATTCTGTTTAGGTACTGCCACCGCATCAGACACGAAGATTTCGAACAAACTGCATCAACCGGAAGTACCACTTTACTGATTTTTTTTTTTTTCTCAGTTTTTTCTAATTTTCTCGAAAACACCTCCAATGATTTTCTTTAAACTTGGAATATCAACTACCCATATAAAGAGCTACAACTTTTATTCGCAACATTTCTTCGGGAAAATTCATTTAAGGAGACTTTTGAGGAAGGGATGGGGTTAGGTTTTCCTCTAATGTGCTATTTCATTTCAACATGTGCTATACAATTTTATCAACTAAATAATATTAATTAGAATTATATGCCCCTGCAGGTCCGGGGACAGAATAGGCCTGCTCCTGTCCAGGATGTCGTAAGAGGCGACTAAAGGACTACGCAGGGACGGCTGGCTTACAGCTGTATGGGTTTAGCACACCCACGGAACCCTAGCTCAATACCACGCCATACCAACACAGAAACACAAATGTACTTTGCACATACACACACACACACACACACACACACACACACACACACACACCACAAATATATACCCTTAAATCCCGATGTTAGGTACCGAGTCGGGAGGTTTGTGGGCGAGGGTATCAGCCCACTGAATCGGCCCCACTGAGAACCAGGCCGAACTCAGTGTGTAAGCAGGCCCTCCCTCCAGTAAGGGCGCTCTGCTGGAGGGTGATGATTAGATCGTCCCAGCTCGTGGGAATGAAATGTCAGAACCATCACTCAAACCAACGGATAGTTTATTAGATAAGTCGACCAATAGCGCGGAAACGGATTTAACCAATGTTTTAAACGAAACTGCAATAACATTGCAACCCTATAACCCCACTTCCCCGCCGAGGAAGAAAGCCAGGGGAGGCAACTCAGAGAAGAAAATTGATAAGGAACCAACCATGTTCCTAAATCTAGAAGAAGACAACTGGGCACGTTACTATCTCATAAAAAGGAAAGAAGGTAGCTTCAACAATATGTGCTCATTTAAGCTACACAAATTAATAAAAAGCATTTTGGGAAAAGCAAAGAGTATAAAAAAGCAGGGAGACGGCTCCATATGTATTGAAGCCGAAACCCGTGCCCAGGCCAAAGTCTTATCTGAATTAACTAGGCTGGGAGAATCGGAGGTGAATGTGGCCCCTCACCAAAGACTCAATAGCTCCCAAGGAGTCATCACTTGTAGAGACTTCCTTAATAGTTCCTTAGATGATATTAAGGAAGGCCTTGAACAAGAAGGTGTTATTGATGTGCGCAGAATTAAGAGGCGTCAAGGTGAGGAATTAGTTGATACCGCCTCCTTAGTACTTACTTTTAACAGACCAAAGCCTCCCATCGTGATCGACGCGGCTTTCTACAAACTGAAGGTACGACCTTATATACCGTCCCCGCTGCGTTGCTACAAATGTCAACAGTTTGGACATACCTCCCAGAGATGCAAAGCATCGGAGCCAGTGTGTGTTTGTGGTAAATCAGCACATGAAGGAGAATGTAGGCCTCCCATAATTTGCGTTAATTGTAGAGGAGAGCATAATGCTAGGTCATCTAAATGTCCAATTTTGGCTAAGGAGAGGGAAATCCAAAAAATTAAGACCCTCCAGCAACTAACG
This sequence comes from Triatoma infestans, assembly GCA_011037195.1. Lineage (NCBI taxonomy): Eukaryota > Metazoa > Arthropoda > Insecta > Hemiptera > Reduviidae > Triatoma > Triatoma infestans. The sequence goes on from JAAEAF010004253.1 coordinate 48,122, forward strand.
TATCAGGAAGCAAAGTCCATAGTTGAATCAAAATTTTATGCCATGCCTGAAATCTCTTTTGCTGATAAGGTGAGAAAAGCAGCAGCGATAAATCAAAATCCAATAACTGGCCCATTCCCGGCCCTAAAGGGAAAAATAATTGAGGTGGGCGAGATCCCACCATATAAGGTAACTACCCCTGCCGGGGAACAACTAGCCTTACGGCTAGCCACATCATCCCCATCCACTAGCGGGGTGAAAGCTAGGGTGGGACCCAACCCATCCCTAAATGAAACAAAGGTGGGATCCATCCCACCTAAAAAAGCTAATACCTCTTTGGAAGACACATGGCAGGTGATAAACCCATCTCGCTGGTCTCCAAAGAGAAAAGAAAAAGAAAGAACGGTGATGCCACAACCCATAAGCGTAAAAGTCAGCAAAATCAAGAGAGCTCCAAGAGGGCCTCGGTCCTCTACCCATAATTACAATCTCCGCTCCCCACGTAATCAGTGGCAACTATTGGGAACGGATGTTGATGCCTCTGAGTCGGAAAGCGGTCAGATTTCTGATCATCCACCAACTCAGAAAAGAAAAGGTAGACCGAAAGGTAAAACCTACCAAAGTAAAGCAGCGACTGATTAATTAAATTATATGTATTTCTTGTATTTATATAATATTTGTAGATATATACTTTGTAATATAGATGTAAATAGAGTTATTATAAATATAGGTAAGCTTGTAAATAATATTTTGTGTAAACTAAGAAATAAAAGTAAATATTTATTACTAATTAGGCACTTGCTATTAATTAATAATTATTGTTATATAATTAATAAACACTATCCTAAAAAGTTTTTGCCAGAAGTGGTTACTCTCAATTACCAAAATGTGTGAATCCATTATCCAATGGAATATGAGAGGCTTAATAAACAACTTTGAAGGGCTGCGTCGAATTTTAGCGAGATATTCCCCTTTTGGTATTGCTATCCAGGAAACAAAGCTTCGCCCAGGGCAACTGATCCGGATCCCTGGTTACTTTGGATATACCAAAGAGGTGCAGCCGGACCCTGGTGGAAGGGCGCATGGAGGCGTGGCCATCTATATAAGAGAAAATATTTCGTGCAGACAGCTACCACTTAATACGTGTCTCCAAGCTGTGGCCGTGCGTCTCGCGACACCGTTGCAGGTCACTCTAGTGAGCATCTATCTGCCTGACATCTTTTGGCGTAGGAGCGAACTGGAGGATTTGCTCTCGCTGCTCCCCGCGCCGGTGATGTTAATGGGAGATTTTAATTCCCATAACACTTGCTGGGGTTCAGTTGCAAGTGATATGAGAGGCAGAACTCTAGAGGAAATAATTGATAATAATAATCTAATAATCCTCAACAACGGTGATGCAACACATTTTAATGCATATTCGGGTTCTTTTAGTGCGATCGATCTGAGTATAGCATCTCCCACCATATCAGTTCGATTAGAATGGACCATATTACAGGAATTATACCAGAGCGACCACTTTCCAATACTAGTAAAAAGCTCGATCTCCAGGTCTGACTTTATCACACCTGTGAGATATGACATTAGGAGAGCAAATTGGCCTGCTTATTCAGCCAGATTGGAGTTACCAGCTATTACAGGTGATGTTACCACAGATTTGAACAATTTTACGGAAGCTTTGATTCACGCTGCCGATGGTTCGGTGCCAAAGGTTGGTGGAAATATCAAAAGACCTCCAGTCCCTTGGTGGACCCCAGAGTGTAAAGCAGCTAATGCGGCGAAAAAGCGGGCTTTCAATAGATTCAAACGTTATCCAACAGAAGAAAATTTGAACTATTATAAGAAACTAAGAGCCAGGGAGAAGCGAATTATCAAAGATGCCAAAAAGAAAACACTAGCTTCCTACGTATCAACATTAACTACTTCAACAACTCTTAATGAGGTATGGAATAAAATTAAAATTCTCTCTGGTAATCGAAAAATTGCGTCAATGCCATCCCTCCTTCAAGATAATGTCGTCATAACCGAGCCAAACGAAGTAGCTGAATGTTTCGCTCGGCACTTTACCACAGTATCGGGATCAGAAGCATATTCGGCGGAATTTCTAAGTCGAAAAAGGGACGTGGAGTTGGAGCCACTCGACTTTGACACCACCAGCCTAGAAAGTTACAATACCCCGCTTACAATATGCGAATTAGAAAATGCCCTTAGGAAAACTAGAGATACCTCACCAGGATTGGATGGGATCCCGTATGCCATGCTAAAAAACCTAAATAATCAAAATAAGGAATATCTTCTCAGGCTTTATAACCGCATATGGGAAACCGGCTAATATCCTGAAGATTGGCGGGAAGCTATTGTAATACCGATCCCTAAAAAAGGGAAGGATCCCAGTGATCCTTCCAGTTACAGACCCATTTCATTGACTAACTGCATTAGTAAAGTCCTCGAATCAATCGTAAACTACAGGTTAGTGCATGTTTTAGAAACTAGAGGGCTTTACAGTCAATATCAAGCGGGATTCCGCAGGTATAGATCCACTTTGGATCAGGTGAGCCGCCTTGAGATATATGTCCAGAACGCCTTCATGAGAAGAGAACACGTGCTGGCCGTATTTTTCGACCTTGAGAAGGCCTTTGACACTACTTGGCGGCATGCTATACTACGGAAGTGCCATGAGTGGGGACTGAGGGGTAACTTACCTAAATTCATACGTGGCTTTTTGGAGTCACGTAGTATCCGAATCCGTTTGGGGTCGGTATTATCTGACCCTACAGTTATGGAAAATGGTATACCCCAGGGATCAGTACTGAGTGTAACGCTGTTTATAATTGCGGTAAATTGCTTAGCAGAAGCTGTAGGAGACCCTTTACAGATTTCTCTCTACGTAGACGACCTAGCTATATATCTATCTGGAAGCGATATAGAGGAGATTGGGGAAACCCTACAGCGGGCTATAAACCGAGTGACTGCTGAGGCTACCAGAAACGGGTTCAAATTTTCAAGAACTAAAACGGTGTGTGTTCACTTCTGTAGACTTAGACATGAGCATAGCCCACCAACTTTATATTTAGAGGGCTCGCCAATTGAATATAAGCCAAATACCCGTTTCCTAGGCCTCATACTAGATTCAAGTATGTCATGGCAGGAACATCTAGACTCAACTCAACTTAAGGCAAAGAAGACCCTAAACGTTCTGAAATTTTTGTCGAGTTATAGATGGGGAACGGAACGTGAGCTTTTAAAACGCATATTTATATCCATTACACGCTCTAAATTAGAATACGGAGCTCCTGTGTATAGCTCAGCGCGCAAATCACGCCTGAAATCAATTGATAAAGTGTATAATGAAGGATTAAGGTTGATAACAGGCGCCTTCCGTACCAGTCCTCTTCAAAGTCTGTATGTAGAATCTGGGTTGCTGCCACCACAGCTAAGAAGAAAACAGCTGACGCTACAGTATATTGCTCGAATATGGGGAAAGCCAATGCACCCACTATTTCAAAGCATATTCGAAAGCCATAGCGATGAAGAATTCCGACAGCAAAGAACGCGGACGCGACCTCTTGGTGTCAGAGCTAAATGCCTTATAGGGGCGGAGGGGCTGGAGCTTTGTCCGGTGGAGAGGTGGAAGTTTAATACCTCTCCTCCCTGGCTACTGGCTCCGGCTTGCGTCCGCCTTGACTTGGCACTATATAAAAAACTTGATACACCTTCCTATATTTATCGTCAGAAACTGCTGGAGATTTTGAGTTTCTATCGTGACTATCGACCTATCTTTACTGACGGTTCCAAGATAGACAACGGTGTAGGATGTGCCATATATACGGATGGCGTTACTCTTACATGGGCACTACCTTCTTATAGTACAGTATACACTGCAGAAATGTATGCAATAAGCCAGGCCCTTCAATTTACTCTTGACAAGAACTTTAATAAAGTAATTGTGTTGTCGGATTCTTTAAGTACACTGACGTCCTTGCGGGATACATTCTCAGCTGACCCAATGATCATTAATATTTTTGAAATATTACATCAGCTGCACTTACGCGGGCAAACAGTGACATTTGCATGGGTGCCGGGTCACATTGGTGTCACCGGCAATGAAGAAGCAGATAAGGCGGCAAAGAGTGCAGCTTCTAATTCTGCAGACAGTGTTATCCCTGTGCGTCCCACCGATTTATACGTCCACATAAAAGAAAGAATTATCAGAAAATGGCAGCATCAGTGGGATCAAATAAACGAAAAACTAAAACAAATCAAACCAAATGTGCGAAGTGTGCAAGCTGAGAACCTCCCACGACGTGAATCTGTTATGCTCACGAGACTGAGGATTGGACACACAAGAATAACCCATGGGTACCTCCTCATAGGAGTTAGAAGACCGAGGTGCACTTGGTGCAGAGAAAGATTGACGGTATCTCATATATTGGAAGGGTGTCAGGCATTGCGACATTATAGGGAACAGGCAAGCCTGCCACATGATTTGCGCGCAGTGTTAGAAGAAGGGTCTTCGTATAAAACGAGGCTATTTGCTTTTTTGAAGAGAGTTGGTTATTATTATAAAATTTAGGCTAGGTTTAGGTTAGGTTTAATAAAAGGGGAGAGGAATATCGAGTACTCTCCCCTCTGTGTGAATGTGGTATAATTGTACTTATGAGTATGAATGTATTTATTAGCACGACTGTATTTATTAGCGTGAAAGTTTTTATTAGGTGAAAGGACTGAATGAATGAGTGTAAATAATGTATATATTTTGTATATATGTAAATAAAGGTAGTAGAGTATGCTATTTCCAAGATAACTAATTTTAGGAAACTTTCGGGGAGAAGGAATATTAAATAAAAGTACTTCCCCCAGACGCAAATAGCCTTTTGAAAAGAAAAGATAATGGAAATAGGAAACGAGTTGAGTCTGATATAAGATTAAGATTGAGAAACGATTTAAGATTAAGAAAATATGACAAAAAGAAATTAACAGTAAAAGCACTACATGAAATCAGAGGGTGGTTTACCAATGAATATGATTTTATTATTACGCCCAAAATGATTTTATTATTACAAGGGATGGCACAATCAGGATATCCGCGCTCCTCCTCGTCGGCTAGTTCGATGAAGTAAGAGGGGATGCGTGGGATCACGTTCTATAGCCGACTGCTCCACCTTACCTTGCTGGACAAGGTCCTGTGTTGGATGTACGAAGCGGAGAAGAACGTGCCATCTCAGTTTGTGGAGACAAAAGATCGAGGAGAAAACAGTTTTAGGAGCGCTAATGACCTCAGCTGTCGATGCGCTGATTAAAAAAAAAAAAAAAAAAAAAAAAAAAAAAAAAAAAAAAAAAAATTAGAATTATATAAGTTGCAAAAATTCCCAGTTTGTAGAAAAACAGTTAAGCAGAAGTACGACTCTACTGAATAGGTTATTTTCAGTTTTTTGTGATTTCTCCATAGAAATGCCGACCGTTTTAAACAATTATAAGAATTGAAAGTGTGAAGAAAATTTGCTATTTCGCAGTAAGAGAAAGTCGTGTGAGTGTTTCACGCCAGATTTTTTTTTTTTTTTTTTTATGCTGTTGTGAGAAAGTAGATTTTGATTCAATCTTTATAATATTCTTTTGAAATGTGATTGGTGTGATCTGGTGTTAGTGTAGTAGATAGTAGCTTGTGGCATAAGCGATTTAGTAAACAGCTTGTGTGTGTTTTCAAAGAGAAGAGAAATAATAGAAATAAGTAAGTAGTCACCACTGTTAATAATAAATATATTCTCTAAATGAACTTAAATACTTTTCAATATCACAATAATATGCTTATTAATATACTGAAACTAGACTCATATGTTTTTACTTATGACTGGCACTGATCCTAAGAGAGCGGTTCCTGAGGCAAGTGTTCTGGTTCAATGTCTAATTCAGATTGTCTTGAAAGAATGCTTTCTCTGGTAGTTCCAATCCTCCTCCTTTGAGAAGGGCAAAAGACAAAGGTGGCTGAGTTCTATGAACTCTACTGTAACGGCAGTCTTCTACCTGTGAGTACCCTTAATTTCCAACAAATGTTAGAATTTCTTCATAATTTTGATATTTTCCAAATAAAATATATTTCTGGCACTAATCACACTTTCAGTACTTTGTGGGCTTTGCCAGATACACAAAATTAATATAATATATAGTTTTGGTTACTTATTTCTTTTTATAGGCTGTAGAATCTTATTCCAATTTTTTATGGGTTGTTTTGAACTCCAAATGATTGTAAAACCAATTTACAGCCTGTGTTTTTTATTATATATTAATCATATATATAAAAATACATTTATTTCCTGTGACGTTTCAGCAATAAACTTGCCATTTTCAAAAAGCTGGTTCTGGATAACTTAGAGTTACCCAAAAGTGCTCTATAAGAAAGGGTCAACTCAAATTCCAGCCTGTAAAATACAAATATTTAATAATCTGCATATAAAGAAATAAAATTTTTTTATAAAATAGAGCAAAACACTAACCACGTGTTTGAAGAAATAAAAATGACGCAGATACAAGTTAAAATCCAAGTTTATTAAAGAAACTAATCACAATCCTTTTTCAAAAAAAAGGAAAAAAAAATTTAAAAATACATAAAATATAATAAAAAAATAACGACGTTTTAATAACTGATTAATAAAATATAGAATGACCAAATTGGATATAATAACATTCTGATATCAGAACCACCTGTTTGAAAATGGCAAGTTTATTGCTGAAACGTCACAGGAAATAAATGTATTTATATATATATGATTAATATATAATAAAAAACACAGGCTGTAAATTGGTTTTACATCATTTGGAGTTCAAACCAACCCATAAAAAATTGAAATAATATATAGTTAAAAGCTCCAGATCTAGAAAGAACAGTTTTTTTAACTAAATATTATGAATTCCTTAGAGAAATTTTTGTCGGTGATTAACATTTATTTCATTTTGTCCCATTTATAAACAGCCAAAATACAAAATGTAAGATCTTGCATTTCTGCCTAATGCTTTTTTGCTTTCTTTTTCAGCAATGAAAATGAAAATGCTAAATTTTTTCTGTATCTGCTCACATTAATTATATAAAACAATAATATTACATCAGAAAACACTTGATTTTTTGCATTTTTTTATTGCACAATTTGATTATTTATAAAATACCTACGAAGGGAAAATTAGTAAAAAAAAATTCTAAACTAGATTTTTCATAGAAATAATTAGCTATAAATAATTAACCAATCACAGTGTAGAAGTAAAGGTGTCAAATATGGGCGTGGTCAACATGATAATCTAAAGGTCTAAAAATTAAAAAAAACCTATTCAGTAAAGTCACAATCCGATCTTTAAATTTGGAATTTTATCCAAATACATAAAATTGTACCTTTCTATTTATATAGGTGACTGAACCATACTTTTTTGCTGAAGTGGTACTTCAGAGAAACGCTAAGAGGGGTCTGTCAATTAGATTTAAATTTAAACTGCACAAACATTATTGTTTTTGACAGAGAGCGCTCCACACAAGTCCGTCAAGTTTAATCTCTATCATATATTTTTTTATGACCAACTAAATAAACATTGTAAACATAGCAATTTTAAAGACAATTTGTTTTAATTAAATTGTATTAATTTAGGGTAGGAGAAAGGACGAGTGAGTGTTTCATATCAGATTTTTTATTTTTTATTTTTGAGCGTCTTTGTTCATATATATACATCGTTCGCAAAAAAAAACCTTTTTATAGATATTCAGGGTGACCTCAGAAAATGTATTTCCGGTGGCAATTCAATTTCGAAATTGGGACACGATCGCACTATATCCTCTTACTAGGAGAAGTAACCGGAAGTAATATTAGCTGTTTACTCACTCATCAAACTTATTCTGTTTGCAAAAATCTATATAAAACAGTGTTTCTGTTATATTTTATTTATTTTAAAATATTTAATTTCTTTCGGTTTCTTAAAACGGATGATTCATATTCCGTTTGTGAGAATATTAGACAAATTGTTTATATAGTGGATAAATATTGAGAAGACATTAATGTGATTAATTAATAAAAGAAATAAATAAACTTAGAGAGGGGAAACAAGAAGTTGAAAAATATTTGTTTATTCTTGTATCAAGAAATAGTGCAAAAGCAATTCAGCCTTTCACAGCAACTTCAGATTTCAACAATTTTTCTGTCTTTAAAATAGTAATAATAATATTGATACGATCTTTAAGGTTTCCATTTGGCCAACAGACACGCCATTTGTGTGTCTGTTGCTTCATTAGCATTCAAGGTGTAAACGACCCTGAAGCGGCTCATTGCAATATGGGCGAAATGTCGGTTTCTAGCAAACCACTGATGCAGTCTCTACCCGGAAAATCAAGTGTGTTTTTCAGTAATATTAATAATTAGTTTACTCAGTTCAGGTTCTATTACAGGAACTCAGTGCATATCATGTAATAACACACTGATGAATAGATGATGACAAAAAGTCCTGTTTATCTTCATTTATCTTTCGCTATTAAGGTATTTTGTGTTTATGTGTCTGTCTGATTGACTGTCCTCTACATATCTGTCTCATTCTACTTGCACGCACATATAGGCTTAATATTTTTAATTGAAAAAAACTCCAAAAATATATAATTTTTTGTACCTGTTCAGATAAATTAGACTTACTGAACATTATTTATATTGAATGAGAATATTAAGCACTGCAAGGGCCTTACACTGTATAGTTTAGATTGAGAGTATGGTAGCGTTAGAAGAGAATGACAGACTGACTGGCAGAGTGACGGTGTAAGAATAATAGTCGTTAAATGTTGGTGATTGATTGAATGGCGTTTGAATGAGAGTGCCTGAGCGGCACCCTTTGTAAGCGGGCGGCTGGAATAGCTTCTACTCTCTTTAATTTCTCCTTACAATGCCAATAACATCTTAAATTGCCCCTTCTGACAGCTGGTGGTAGGGAAACATGTCACGTCGATCTATTGTAATAGATCTCTATTGTAATAGATCTATTGTAACAGGTTGTAACCTGCATGGTTTGAATCTCCTATAAGCTCCATTTCAGTACAATACACGGTTACATCATCAATACAATGTTGAGGCTTAATAATTTTTTTTTCTTTCATTACTTGGTCATATTTTTACGAAGCGATTATCAGCTATTTTTTGCTGAAATAGATTTTTCTTATGCTATATTTTCAATTGCTTGATGCTTATCAGTAGTAGTTTGCATACTTTTATTCCAATTTTAATGATAATTTGTATAAGCAGTTGCTCAAGAAATCAAAAAGATTACATCAAAGAAAATAGTAATGGGAATGGAAAAATATCGAAACTTCAACGGAAACTATTGATCTGTAATAGATAACAAAACTGTCATTCTGTCTTTATTAGACAAGTTATTAATTCTAAGATCATTATTGGCTTTTAAATTGTTTATATTCAAGATGAAATAGACATATTTTTTTTGTTTTTGGTCCCTTCTCTTGAAACCTAATTTCTTCAAAATCTAAGCAATAATTCGTAAGAGGATGGATGGCTCTTCCACTATCTCATAAACTGTACAAAAGCGATATGCTATATCCCCCATTACGTACAGATATCTAATCTTCTTATGCCACAATGCCCAGTAAGGGAATCCAAACCAGATCTGAGAGAGGTCGTGAAAGATATGGCAATATCTCACGCCATGGTGTTCAGCCTTATCTGGATCCCCAATGAGATCTTTGACCGCTGACATAAACGAGGTCATCCAATCTATAGGGACAAAATTGCGCGATCCATTCTGAAAGCTTGGCAGACATATCACAGGACCAATGAAAAGGCCCTAAATTTGGCCACCTTATCCATCTCCTCATTCCCTGGTATTTCATATGTCCTTGTACCCAAATCGAATCTTCCATTCTTCTAGAACATTTTAGTACAAATTTGGAAGTAAAGCCACGAAAAGTTAGTGCCTTCAACGCAGCAGATATTCCACCAGCTTTTAAATTACATTTGCATACCCGCTCATTCGAAATACAGTAATTTCCTTCTTTATTTTTATCAATTAATTACTTGCCAATAGGTAAACTTACCAGTAAATCCGATTATTTTCGAAATTAACTTCTAAGTTTATTTTGAGGAGAAGTTAATGTAATTAATTAATAAAAAAGAAAAATAAACTTAGAGAGGGGAAACAAGAAGTTGAAAAATTATTTTTTTATTCGTGTATCAAGAAATATTTCAAAAGCACAATTCAGCCTTTCACAGCAACTTCAGACTTGAAGAATTTTTCTGTATTTAAAATAATAATAATAATGATACGATCTTTTAGATTTTCGCGGCCATTTGGAGCTATTTGTGTGTCTGTTGCTTCATTAATTTTCAAGGTGTAAACGACCCTGAAGATGCTCATTGCAATATGGGCGAAACGTCGGTTTCTTACAAACCACTGACGCAATCTCTACCCAAAAAATCAAGTGTGTTTTTCAGTAATATTAATAATTAGTTTACTCAGTTCAGTTTCTATTACAGGAACTCAGTGCATATCATGTATCACACGCTGATGCATGGGTGATGACTAAAAGTCCTGTTTGTCTTCCTTTATCTTTCGCTATTGAGATATTTTGTGTTTGTGTGTGTGTGTCCGTTGGTCTGTCTGATTAACTGTCCTCTACATGTCTGTCTCATTCTACTTGCACGCACATGTAGGCTTAATATTTTTAATTGAAAAAAACTCCAAAAATATATAATTTTTTGAATCTGTTCAGATAAATTAGACTTACTGAACGTTGCTTATATTGAATGAGAATATTAAGCACTGCAAGGGCTTTACACTGTACAATTTATAGAGTGAGAGTATTGTAGCGTTAGAAGAGAATGACAGACTGACTGGCAGAGTGACGGTGTAAGAATAATAGTCGTTAAATGTTGGTGGTTGATTGAATGGCGTTTGAATGAGAGTGCCTGAGCACACACAAATTTGGCACTATGATAGCTGAGTGACTGTTTAAGGTATCAATCGCAAAGTAAAGATGTCTTAAGGTAGTTCATAGATTCGATTTCCTCGATTTTATCTGAGTTTAATCACTATTTACTGGTAATGGGCATTGTATGTAATTGAGCTATCCGCCTTTCTTCACGGATATCAGATCTGTTTTAAAATTACTTGAAAGATGGATGTAAAATCCTCTCGATAATATAGACAAATACTTCGTTGTTTTTTTTTACAAAGCTGAAGGATCTTATGAGATTTCCTTTTCATTGCTTTTACTTCTTCCAGACGGACAAAAATTTGAATGGGGAAAAATAAATAAGTAAAAATGATTAAAGAAAACGTTGATTATAGACAATGATATAATAATATTGCTATACTCCTACAATAATAATAATAATAATAATGTTACATTCCTGTTTAATTGGTATTGAATATATTGCTTAGGAAATTATTAATTAATACGAAATAATATTATTATTGTTATTAATTCATGTTTAATGAGGAAACGGAAATTATAGTCTATCTTTAAATAATTATTGCAAAACAGATTGGTATTTACCTATTTTAATGTAAATGTTTTAACTTCCGTAAGAACGAAATATCTAGGCTTTGCACTAGTTGGAGTATTACGTATATATAATATATAATATGGAACTGGTTCTGCACCACATTATTGCATATCCTTGTTATATGCACTAGTTTTCTAAATTAAAAAAAAAAGGAGGTTCTGGTCACTCGTATAAAGTTGTAAAACTGGATCATATATTTTATGTATGTATATCGTAAAATATTCAACTAATTTCTTATTCTATTTATTTATATTACTTTTTTCTTTCTTTTTTTTATTGTCTGTGGGGAGGGACAAGCCCCTATGCTATCCAAAGCCCTTCAGGGCCCATATAACTACCCCAAAGTTCGAAGCCTTTTCAGTGCACTGCCGGCCTCCGGACAGTGTTCTCTCGTTACAGACAACACTGTCCATCACCGGACAGTGTGCTGTAAGAGGCTCCTATGAAGAAAAAATCTAAGGGCAGCAGCTTAGAGCTGGACTCGAACCCGGGACCGCCGCATTGCTAGTCCAGCGCGCTACCACTGAGCTAATCCCTTCCTTATTTATATTACTTACTACTTTGTTTTAATTAGCGTTTTTTTTTCATCTGTAAGTAAAAGTAAAAGATAATGTGAGTACATATTTTAGAGTTCCTCTGTTTTTTTTGAGGAGTGTTTAGGAAATCTGGACAGCTATAAAAAAAAAAGTCGATGGACAGTTTAAAGAACAAAAAACCAATATTGCTATTCGCCAAAGAATTCCTAAAAAAAAGAAACTATCAAAAACTCACCCAAATTAACCTTAGAAAATTCATAACCCAGCCAACCACCTAAAAAAATAAAAGCTAAAGGCATTCATTTTAAATGAAAAGGAAAAACAAACAACTCAGGAACAGAGAAAATCAATCATCTTAACATTCTCCCACCTATAATAGCCAAAAGAGCCAAAACGATTATAGATTTCATTGAAACTTTAGTTCTCCAACTCCTTGTTTCTGACATTCACAATCTAAATCCTATATTCGTATTTCTAATTTCCAATTTTATTTACGAATACCAACCGTTGCATTGAAGACATAAACCACACTCCTTCTAATAATGCAAGAACTTTTCTGTAATTATATTTGAAATAATTTTATTCCATATTTAGTGAGGAAATTTATTAGAAATCTGTTCCTTGGGAGAAAAAGTTGAAAAATGTTTGGGTGGATCCGCACTGCAGTACTACATTCGAGATTCTAAGTAACTTCTGTTCGTAACAAAGATTATGGCAAAGTAATTGATTGGTTAGATTTTAAAAACTAATTCACATAGTAGGATTTTCAAAAGGGGGTTCTCATTGGATCTATATCATTATGTAGTAGTAGGTGTAGCAGCAGTTTGAGTGTTATCATGCTTATGGGTAGCGTATGCACTAGCGTTTAAATGTGTGTGAGTTGTGTGTGAGATGTTTAAGAAATTGGCCAATATTAGTTTACAATAATTTATATTGACTAAAGTTTCTACTTTAGGCACTTTACAAATTCATTTATAAAACTTACGTAAATTTACAATGTTATAAATGAACTAAGCTTATAATTGCATTAAACAATATACTTGAACTAGATAGCTTGAACATAAATACTGATGGTAGACGAGCAGAGAGAGACGTTCTGGAATGAGCTAGCAAACTATGTGTGGTATTAAGACTGTTCACAACTGCGCCTATGTAACTTCCGTATAAGACTGAATAAAACTATAACTTTCGTCTCGTCTCTTATTTATAATATGGCCTCTTTCAAGGGGGTGTCTTTTACGGTAGATTGGCCAAGTGCATTGTCTTAGTCTAAGTGTTCCTTGTCAACTTTTCATTGTACCCTTTTTTCCACCGAATGCTCCAAATTTCCTCTGGCTGATATTTTTAAAAATATCGAACTCTCCTGCTTCTTGCTTCCATTGCATTATGCATAAGATTTCTCCTAAGTAAGAAATGATATTATGCACTGACTTAAGATTTAAAAAATCTGGTCCCTTTATTATTATCTATATTGTATAATATAATTCTCTTCATGGAAAGTAGAGGGGGCTTGTTAGGGTATATACTTGTATGTCGAAATGAAGCCGGTATTTGTAAACAAGAAAGAGAAAACGGAAATACCAAAGATTCTCACTTATTTAGTAAACAGCTAACTGTATATAAGCTAGGTTAGACATAATATATAATCTTTTACTATTATATAATTGTAGGAAAACTGTGCTTATAATTCCCTGGCGAAAGTGTACTAAATATATTTATTTTTTTAATTGTTAAACTATGTAATTGCCGGTTATAAACGTTAATAATGCTTGTTGGCAAAATAAATCTAATTTTTCAATGTTTACAATGTATAGAATTGTTGTTTTTTTTTGAGAAATTTTCATTGTTTGATTTGAAAATTTTCTTCTACTTTTATTGCATTAGATCTGATAAAAAAAAAGTAGTATCTTAATGTCTATTAGTTTTCCAGCGTTAATTCTGGAGGATTACATTAATCAGGAGGCATAGGATTTTCCCAAGTCATTAATCAGAATAGCTAATAATCAGAGACTGACAAGTCTGGGATGTTTAGTGAGTGAGGATTTAGTTCAAAAGCCCGAATCCATAGATTATTAAGATCTTTGTGATGTGTTGAAGAAGTCACCTTATACCAGCTTCCATAGCAGGAAAACTTTATCATATCTAAGTGTAAACGTTCGAGCTGAATAGAAAAAAGCACTGATATTTATGGCACGATCAATCAATTAATGACACTAAACACGGAGATTTTAAAACTTCACTTTTATCAAAAATGTTCTAACCGAAGATTATAAGCATAGTTATCTAGATGTAAACTTTAAGCTAGTAGGGATTTTAACAAGATTCCCACAAATCTCATTCAGCAGTTTTTTAGGATTAATCCTAGTTTCGTGTAGTGGCGGTTTAATGTAAATGAGATTTTCTTGTCTCAGCAAAAAATTTTCTACTTCTCGTTCAAGACGGCCTACTTTTTACACCTTAATCAGAACTATTAAGATATTGAGGCGCCCAGTACATGAGCTGCTTTCAAAGTCCGCATTATCTTTTCTATATTTTCTACAAATCCGGTACAACGTGGGTTCATATTGTAGGGGCCCGCTTCACTTCATTAATTTCTCGATTAGTGTTAATTGCTTGTGATATATGATATTAACCGCAGCTGTTCCATGGATGATCCCAGAATGGATAACAAGTCTGGGATTTTTTTTGGATAAAAAAATCACTTTTGTATTGGTCAGAAAAGTGATAATAAGTTTGAAGAACACAGACTGAAAACTGTATTTATTGAACAAGTAACGTACTACAAGGACTTAACTTTGAACTAGCAAAGAACATGATAGCGTTAAGAGAGTGACATACTGAATTGGCAGAGTGACGGGTATAATGTCTTGTCACGTCTCACATGACGACACATGGATTGACGAAGCCTTTTATTTATGATATGTTGCAGGTAAGGTATATCAAAATATGTAACAGTAAAGCGTTTCAGCGCTCCATTACATTATGTCTCAGCTCGCTTTCATTCTTAGTTCATCATTCAAGTTATCAACAAGAAGACACATCCATCGTCACTCTGCCAGTTCTCTCTGTCACTCTCTTCCACGATGCTCATTGCTATTTTAACAGTGTAAAGTTCTTGCATT
This sequence comes from Triatoma infestans, assembly GCA_011037195.1. Lineage (NCBI taxonomy): Eukaryota > Metazoa > Arthropoda > Insecta > Hemiptera > Reduviidae > Triatoma > Triatoma infestans. Next base: position 63,290 of record JAAEAF010004253.1, read on the forward strand.
ACCTTACTTCTTCTAGACTCAATGATCAATCAGGGTAGTTTAATCACTTCCTCGATTCATCCTCATAGAAACTACTACATTTGGCAATATCTCTCACTGAAGGGATCTCCGGGCTGAGGTCATGCTATTCTTTACTGTATTTCGAATGAGCGGGTATGCAACTCTAATTTAAAAGCTGTTTGAATATCTGCAGATATTCAGGCTGCGTTGAAGGCACTAACTTTTTGTGGCTTTACTTCCAAATTTATACTAAAATGTTCTAGAAGAGTGGAAGATTCGATTTGGGTACAAGGGCATATGAAATACCAGGGAATGAGGAGATGGATAATGTGGCCAAATTTAGCGCCTTTTCATTGGTTCTGTGATATGTTTGTCAAGCTTTCAGAATGGACCGCACAATTTTGTCCCTATAGATTGGATGGTGACCTCGTTTATGACAGCAGTCAAAGATCTCATTGGGGATCCAGGTAAGGTTAAACACCATGGCATGAGATATTGCCATATCTTTCACGACCTCTCTCAGATCTGGTTTGGATTTCCTTACTGGGCATTATGGCTTAAGAAGATTAGATATCTGTACGTAATAGGGGTCATAGCATATCCCTTTTGTACAGTTTATGAGACAGTGGAAGAACCATCCATCCTCTTATGAATTATTGCTTGGGTTCTGAGGAGATTAGGTTTCAAGGCTTTTGGTCGGATCTGGATATCATCTATGCGTAGGCTCTTTTCGCCTGTTGTTATTGTGATTTTCGGAGCATTAGATTTCAAATTTTTTTTTTTTTTTAATTATTGGCCAATTTTTAATTCTAAGCTATTTTATCAAATACCATATGCTGTTGGTACCAAAGAGAATTAAACAGTGAGATTCGAAATCTGAATAAAATTCACGATTTGATTTGGGATTTGAAAAATTGCATTAAGAGAAATTCATGAGAATGTTCCACTCCATTTCTTTTTCTATTTTCATATTATTTTTGAAAGCTTATACCTTAGAATCCAGTTGTATATGTTGTTACAATTAAAACTCGAGATGGCAAAAAAACAGGCAATAAATTACCCCATTATTTCACTTATCTTGTAATTATATAACATTCGAGCATAATATGGAGCGTGACAGGTTTATTTCTTTTTGCCTCCCCGCTCTTATTCAGTTTTATCTATATAAAATAGTTTATATGGCAGATAATGAGAGCGTTACCTTTTTTTTACGAGACTTGCAATATTTATTTATTTGACGACCTTGGCGCAACATCATCCAGCTAAATGTACCTTGATTTTTTTAATTATTTCTTATTAATAATTTTTTTTTAAATTGCTTAGAGAGTTATATAGCATTATGTTGGGAGAAATTCTAGTTTTAAGTATCTGCAATTTATTTTATGAGTTTTTTTTTAGTTTTTTGAGTTCTAGAACATTGACTTTTTATAAAATATATATAATTAACTTCGGACTTTACCAAGTGATTATTAATAATTGGATAGCAAAATTAGTAACACTTATATTGTAGTTATTAATAATTTTCACTTCAATAAAAATGGACCATATGTTCACTGAAAATGCATATAAAATATAACTTAAGTTTATTTTTTATATCTCTTAGGAGGGAAGGGAATAGCTAAGTAGTTAGCGTACAGGACTGCCACGCGGAGGACCCAGGTTCGAGTCAGCTGTGCTACCCTTAGATTTTTTCTTCCTAGGAGCTCTACAGCTCACAGTCCGGTGATGGACAGTGTTGTCTGTAGCGAGAGTGGCCGGCAGTGCCCTGAGAAGGCCAGTGATCATAGATGTTGTCGCGCCTTAAATAAAAAAAAAACATATCTCTGAGGCAGTCAGAGCTGCCCTCATAGTCGAATAAAAGAATTTAATCTGAGACACCACATGCTACCCATCGTTTTCCACAACCTTTACGCAATTTTTTTTTTTTTTACTTTTTTTTTCGAATAAGAAATAGTAAATTTTTGTTTATTATTATTATTTTACTTCTTTTGGGGGATAACATTTTTTCGGGGGGGGTGGAGTACAATGCTACAGCCCCCATGAGTTTATGTCTATGGTACCTGGAGAAACTTCTTAAGCAATCGCATCGTGTCGAGGAGGACAGCCTTTTGTGCTTCTATGAGCAGGTCTTTGGATATGCCCAAATCGCTAATAGCTGCCTCTGTTACTTTTGGCACTAATCCATTGGCAGATAATATTATTGGGCAGATATTATTATTATTTATTCCAAGCATATTCCGGAGAAAACTTCATTACAAGTTTTCCTATGGTTTGTCTTGTCATTTTGAATTTCTATTTAACATTAAGCATAATTTATTCAGTATTAAGTAGTGTAAAAATGTCCAATAATTAGGTAAGAGTGGGACCAACTTTCAAAATTTTTCAATATTTTGTACCTGAGTTACATAATCAAAGATTTTCCGCCGTATTTAAAATCTTGCTTTTTTTAACTCCATCCAGATATCTCAAAATTCTATTTTTATATGATAAACTAATCCTTATGTCTAAGAGGTATTTAACTTTCCACCAATTTTCGAAGATGATTCCAATAGCTTTTGATTAACTAAATGTGTTTAGTTTATTTATATTATAAGTCCTATGTTTGGTTTTATTTAGCTCCTATGCTTTAGCTTATTTACATTGTAGCTCTGTATGAGATAATTGTACATATTCAAACAAAAATTGGGATGCATAGTTTTAGCATGAAATAGTTTCCGATAAATGGTGCATACAGTCAACAAACAACTTCTTCAGTACTTAGCAGCGATCACTGCTCCACTTTCAACTGCAATTACCTTTTCCTGCCCTCCATACTTATCTCATATCACAATTAGCTGGCACTTTCGCAAATTGAATACATAGCGGCAGCAGCGATTAAATAATTTATTTTTATAGCTTTAATACGCTGGAAACTTAGAATTGAATTTTTATTCTTTAACAAATTAGAAAAGGCTTTATTTTATATTTATTTTATATGTATTTTATTTCTTTATTTTTAATTTTATTCATTTCTTTATGTATTATTATTATTATTTATTTTATTTATGAATGCTTATAGTTTTTGGTATTATTATCCCACTTTTTTTTTTCCTTTTTTTATTATTATTATTTTATTAATTCTACTTTGTTATAGTTTATTTTGTTTGTATTATTATAGTTATTATTGATTAATTTTTTCTCTTTTGTATTGTATTATCTGGCTAACTTATCTCCTATATCTTTTAGCCAAAATATAGAAATAAATCAACATTGGTAGAAGCGCCCTATCTCCTTTCTTCACACTAGAATTCTACCAACTGAACAATAAAGGCTAAATATTCATTCATCTGTACAAAACAACAGCTTCCCCAGCTAGAATGTGCCAATGAAGGTATCGATTAGCCAACAACTCTAATCCTGCTTATCCGATATTTCCTAGTAAGTTGTTTTTAGACTGCCAAATCTTCTCCTCGAACAATTTGAACAGTTTCAATATCTCATTACTTTTACTAAAGATTTCAAAGGCTAAACTGATTTTAGCTGTTTGAAACTGATTCTGTAGAATTGACACTGTTATATATTGTTTAATTACTTCTTTAATTTACTTAGCAGTAACGTTCAACAATCACTCTGGCCACCTTTCCCAATGTTTCTCTAGCTCGACGGATCGAAGAACGCGGCAGACTCACTACATCTGATCAATCCATTTCATTTCATACTTGCTTTTTTTTTATGAATTGAAGTAAAAAAAAGTAAGTTATTCAACGTTAAAATTCAAAATTGTCATATTTAAAAATAATCTTATTGGACTGATATGTCAAAGATCATAAAGTTGTGAATTATTATTTTTATTAATATTATTCTCATGAAGGGCCATGATAGCTGAGTGGTTGAAGGCGTGACCTGTGTTGTATTGTTGCAATGGGATCAATCCCCGACTTGGTTTTGAATCTTATTTGTTGTTAAGGTTTGCTATCCGCTCCATCCACGTCACCTGATCAGTAGTAGGACGTCAAGCCACCTGGAAAACTAGGCATAACTTTATTATTCTCATGTCTAGGAATTAAGTATTTTGCGATTAAATTATAGTAAGTAAATTCCTATGAATTGTAAACTTATAAAATATATTGGTTGTAACAAAAAAGCAGAAAAATTTATTTTAATCTAAAAAAAAATATAAATATCCCATATTTTTCTCTTACTCTTGCAAAGTATTGCGATCGTGTCAAAATTTAGAAATCGAGTTTTTTACCGGAAATATAGATGTGAAGTCTCCTGAGGATGAAAAAAAATGTTTTTTAAGCGAATAGTCTGCATATGTTTGTGTATGAATAAAATATCACAAAATGAAGAATCACAGAAGACACAAACTTGTTTATCCTGTTCTAGATACAAACGCCATATTTGACACAAAAGTTTCGGACAAAATCATTAAACCGGAAGTGCTGCGATTGCGACTTTACCCATTCTTTTATTTTTTTTGTTGTTTTACGTAATTTTATTAAAAATGGAGCCAACGATTTTCTTTAATCTTTATATACTACGTACCCCTATATACATAAATGCCTTTGACATATTGAATTTGAAACATTTTCCCGAGAAAATTGATTTTTGGTGGGTTTCTATGGTAACAACATTGCTAGAATTCCAAAGTTGAATAAAAATCTGTTAACCGGAAATACGTACGACATTACAGAATAGTTTTTGAGCTTCTGGAATTTTCTCGAAAATGACTATATTGATTTCCTTTATACTTTGAATGCCAACTACTCTCATACAAACCTATCACTTTTATTTGAAATGTTTCTCCTCCCTCTCAGAAATTATTTTCGACCGTTATGCCGGAATTTGGCGCATTAAATTTCAAATGTTAATTAAGTTTGGTTCAAGGTTTACCAGCGAATTACTACTGTACTTTTTTTTTTGCTTATTTCGGTTGTAAATTGTGATGATTATATGAAACTGGAAGTAGTGCAGACTGGTTGTATTATGAATGTAAGAGTTCCGGAGTTAGTGAATGTAAAGTTCTTGACCTTCTTTGAAGGATGATGAACTATAAGGACTTCTCTCTAGAAAACTGAGTCTGAATATTATATAATCAAACTTTCTTTTTGAAATTTTTTCTTTATTTTTTTTTTTTAATTTAAGGTGTGTCAGCATCTAGGGGCATTAGCGCCCGGAACTTTCTCAGTGCACTGCCGGTCTCCGGACAGTGTTCTCTCGTTACAAACAACGCTGTCCTAGTGAGATGTAGAGGCTCCTAAGAAGAAAAAATCTAAGGAACAGAAAGAACTCGAACCCGGGACCACGGAGTGGTAATCCAATACGCTAACCATTAGCTATTCGCTACCCTAATTTGTTATTTAATATTATCACTAAATTATCTTTATCATGGAAATTTTTAAATTATTTTTTGCAAAAAAAAGGGGGGGAAAAAACACCTTTCTACAAGAAAAGAGTATATTCAACATTATTAATGATCAGATTAGATAAACTTTCTACACAGTTTTAAACTTTAGAGTGAATTAACTGAACTCTTTACCACAAGGTCAAAATAGTTAACTTTGTTTGGTTTTTATATAATCAAATGAAATAATAAGTTAATTGTCCGTATTCATATGCAAAATATGTCACCTTCAAATATTAATTATTAATTTCCATATAGTAAACGTTTAAATAATGATTTTTTTTTTCTTCCTACGAGCTTTCTGCAGTTCACTGTTCGATATTGGACAGTGTCATATGCAGCGAGAGAATACTGTCCGGACATTGAGAAGGCTCCGGGCGCCAATGACCATACATTTCGACGCGCCTTAAATTTAAAAAAAAAAATTCTAAACTGTTAAGTATTTTATTCGAATAATAATATTATTCGAAGGATAAATGTTATTTTATCTAATAATATTGTCACAGTTGTTTTTCCACAATTAGTATTGTTCATTATTATAACAGGTTGAATGTTTATCAGTATATATGTATGTATGTATGTGTGTTTTTATATTATAAACAATAACCTATTTTGTCTCTGTCCTAATTTGATAAATATTTACAAGCATAAAAGATCAAACCATATCTAATTGTATCTTTGATTTTTTTCTAGCATAAAATAGTTTCTTACTTCGTATATTTATTTGTCATTGACAACTCCCTTACTAACTTATTCTGAAATCTACCTTTGACGGCTGGTAAATTTTATTAAAATAATTTAAGGACTACAATTTTCGGAAAGAAATATACTTTTTCCAAAGAATTTAAGATTGAATCAAACAAAGCAGAAGATGGGCGTTTGGTTTCGGAATAATTCCAGGTTTTTCTATAAAGAGAGTTAGTTATCAGTATTTTTCCAAAATAACCAAATTATTTGTTGAATATTTGGATGGATCCGCAATGCTAGATAACATCTGGTATTTTATCCGTCACATAGCATGCATATTTATTTCCTTCCTGACCGGTTTCGGACTTTCATCTATCGTCAGAGCTAATTCACCAAGTTCGTGTAGAGAGTTCACTTCAACGTAATGTTTCTGTTACTTCTTGGTTGTATATAATTATCCAACCAATTATATACAACAACAAGTGTGAGTAATAAGTAACAGAAACATTACGTTGAAGTGAACTCTCTACATGAATTTGGTGAATTTGCTCTGACGATGGATTGAAAAAATTGATGGATGAAATTCCGAAATCGGTCAGGAAGGAAATAAATATGCTTGCTAAGATGGATAAAGTACCAGATGTAACCAAATTATTTCTTCATACTTTTTTAAATATTGCAAATGTTTATCAATTTTGTTTGAGACTTCCTTTCCCTAATAAGTTCTGTCAAGTTATTTCAATCGTATCACAATGCACGAATATGTTAAGTGTTTATTGTATTATTAAATAAATGTCCGCCGTTAAGACATTTATTACGGACATTCATTTCAATATTAGTGATGTGATATTAAGGACATTTATTGATTTTTCATTACAGTAATAGCAAGTATTGCGAATGTGTAGTGGTGTAATCTGAGAGGTAAGATTTTCATGGAAATAAACAGTTTCTAAATCTGAAAATTAATAATTAATGTGAAACATTATACAAGTAGGAAGATACTACAGGCTATTCTAAGTTGTACTAGTTTGGATTTCAGCTAAGTTATCGGATACGAAGTTTTAGTCTGAATGTTTCTGATTGATTTTTCCATAAGTTACATAAGTGAGAATTTTTACGGAATCAGTTCCAATAATTGTTTTAAAAATTTGGTATTTTTACTGAACTTCTATATCAATTCTCTTGTATTTGATTTCTGGGAAACCATTCAGAAATTTTATTCTGAAGTATCATTTCAACTTGTTAACCTTTCGGTGAGCTTCGGGGCCCGCATTGTGGTGACTAGATTGTCGTGTAGTGGTTGTTATCTAGTAGGAGGGGTCACAATTGATCATTATGGGTCATTGTGAGTGTGTGTGGGCCGATGGGACCACTCCCCTTTTTTTATTATTCTATTCTTTTCTAACATGTTACATGTCAACATGTTACTTGGTTCCACACCAGATTTTTTTAAAAAAAATTATTTCAATGTAATTTTTCAAATGATGATAAATAAGAAGTACAATACATAATGTAATGTTTGATGAACGACATGGGCTCATTGAAAGTGGTAGTTCATTTCAATGAATTCTCCATCTATGTCATCCTTCTTGTTTACCATTACTTGATTAGAATTGGTGGAAATTAGAACATTTAAATTGTATTTCTCTCTTTATTGTACTTGCAATTTTGTAAATGGCTATATACTCTATTGATTTTAGCATAGATTCGTGTAAATTGTTAAATTAGAAAATCAGAGAGAATATTCTTTCTAGGCAATAACCAGTGATTGTATTATTATCTCACAATATTTTTAGATTTACTTTCTTCACGGAATTGAGCATGTTCTTCCTTGAAAAATTACCTTATTTCGTGCACTGAAAATCCTTAAGTGTTTCCAATCGTTTATAGGTTATATGTAGTTCATTGATAATTTTTGGGAAATAAAAATACTTTGTAATTAATTTAAACAGTTTATTATTTTATAATTTCTATAATTGTCATTTAATGTGCTTTTTAGTTATTTGATAGTGTATTTTTGTAAGAAATACATTCCATGTTTCGTAAAGTAAACAGTACTGTTAGCAGGTTTTGTACCAATCTTCTAAAGAAAAACAAACCGTAACAATCCGATGGGTCAGATTACAATGTAAACAGAATATTTATAAAAGCATTGTAAGTCTTAATAATACAACAAATAAAAAGTTTGAATAGATAAATAACACGTCTATACAAAGTCATATATTGCATATATAATTGGGTAGTAAGAATCTTTAATATCCCCACCTGCCAGAAGTGTCTCGCACAAGTGATTTGTTGATGCGCATTTGCCAACAAACAAACAAAATTAAAACTTAGGAATTCTCTCCAGCGTTGTCCTTCTTGAATCGAACCACAGGTCATTTACATCAAATTTATGTTACCCAAGTTGTACTAGGTATCTCTCCGGGAGAAAATCAACGATATCAAGATGTTAAAGAAGAAGCCTTTCCTTGATTCTTCTTTTTCATAATCTTTATTCGCTATAAGTCACCGTGAGAACTAGGATCAACTCACCAAAACATTAGTCGAAGATAGCCACATGCTACATAGAATCTACCTATGTCTATATAGATCAGACTTCTCATAGTATGTCAGATAAAATAACTGCTTGATATTGTCGGTGTTTGACATTATGGAGTTATGGCCTTTCTGTCGCAATTGTGACAATGGAATTTATTATTAGCGTGCCAAATCCTGGAATATTTCCGCGAATAGGTTTTGGTTCTAAGTTTCATTTACATTGATCCATTCCGTTCAAAAACTTTTTAATCACAATTTTCTCCACTTTCCTTCGTTTTCTCGGTTTCAAAATAATAAAAAAATTAAAATCAAGATCATAATCGCCTTTTTTTTAAAAGACTCAGAGAACAGAAATGAAACAGAGATAGGTACTTATCTTTTCTTGAATAGCTTATCTTCAGGTTTTAATTCACTTTTGAATTATCTGTCCTAGCCGGTGTGCCCCAAGGCAGCACCCTGGCACCTATCCTTTATTCCATATATATATACTGCTGATATCCCAGAGCATCCTAACACAACCATTTGTACTTGTGCCGGCGACACCGCAATCCTTTCTTCTCATAATGATCCCTTTATCACCCTTCAAGCCCATCTCCAAATCACTCGAATCCTGGTAAACAAAATCCAGAATAAAAATCAACCCTAACTAATCCCATTACATAGTGTTCACCTTAAATAAAAAAGTTCTTCCTCCAGTTTACCTAGTCAGCACGTCTATCCCACCAAGTTCGTTATCGTCGTATGTACCTAGACAAGCGACTAACCTGGAATCCTCACACCAGACTCAAACGCAATTGCTAGACTCCTTGACAAGCGCTCCAAACTCCATTCTACAGAATAAAAGACGACTCTATGTCTCGCTACTCGCACCCATCTGGATGTACGGTCTAGAACTCTACGGAACCACAAAACATACCAACCAAACAGAATACAAATCCTGCAGTCCAAAATACTCTGACGCATAGTCGATGCTCCTTATTACGTTTCCAATCATAGAATCCACACAGATCTGAAGATTCCTTTTGCCCACGATATAGCAAAGCTCCGGTACGAGTAATTCCATAGCAGACTCCCTTTCATTCCCAATTCTCTCGCCCAAACCCTCTTCTCCACCACACTTCCAGGCAATCATGCTAGGCGATTGAAACGTCGTTGGCCCCGCGACCTTCTAGATAACTAATGGTAGTTGTCACTGGATAACTACTATTCATGACCGTCAAGTCATTTTTTTATTTATGTAGTTACATATTTATTTATGTAGTTGTAAATATTCAATAAACCAATAAAAAAAATTAAAAAAATTATCTGTATATTGAACAAACCTTGATGCCTTGTCTGCACTTAATCTGTCCCTGTAATTTTTTGGTTCAAATATTGTATTTCAATACCTGGTGGTTAAAATGAAAACGTAAAAGAATCTCTAGAAAGTCATACACTCACTCTTCACCTTTTTTGCCCTCTACGTATGCCTTTATACTGAATAAAAAGATTTTCTGGAGCATAATTGGCAAAAAAAAATTTGGGAATCACTTGGGCGTAATCACAGGAAACCTCTCCTAGATATACTGATTTATGCCCCAATCATCTGGCTTAGTAATTTTCTTTTAAAAACCATAGAAAAATAAGTTTTTTCCTCCAGATCTTTCTTCTTTCTTAGATCTTTCTCTAACTTTGAACTGTTTTGCTGAAATAATTCGTATAAAATAAACTAATAATGGGAGGAAGTTCTAGAAGTATGCATTATATTTTGAACTAATATAATATAATTAAAGATGAAAAGGCGATGATATTATGTTTCGTGGAATGTTGGATCTTTATTTTGTTTACATTTTAAAAATACTATTGCTAAAAAAAAATGTAGTTGCGCATATTATACTAGTCTGTTTGGTCTTTTTATTTATTTGTTATTAGGTATTTTTTTTTTTTGTAAATGTTTTCTTCTACTAGCCGTTTCATTAAATATGATTATGTTCTCCTACTACCAGTTTCAATAAGTATGGTTATTATGTTGAAGGTACTCACTTGGGGGATGTTGTTACAAGTATATTATTTCGCCCACATCTTTATTGGCAATGAGCACGTTGAAGTAGATAATATTCATGTTCGTTACCAAGACGTCAACGATCTGGCGACCTTCTCAAAAAAAAAAAAAAAAAAAAATAGAATTATATTAGTTCTATATTTTCTTTGTAAAATACAAACAAAAAATTCTTTGATAACTTTTGACATTCTAAATATTTGTAAATAATATGGAAAATTTCATTTACATTGTATTAATACGTAATAATATAAATAATATAATATAAGTTTCATTATTGAATATTTAATTAGATGGTAAATAATGTTATTATGAATTCGTAATGTTGATAAACATTCATTGATAGTTTTTATTCAATATTTATCTTCTACTATATCCAACAATATTTTATAATTTTGTACATCCATTTTATCCCCGCCAGATAAATTTATTAATTTTATCTTCTTCATTTATCTTAGAAGATATCTTTAGAATGAAAGATATCTGTTTGAAGATTTTTTATTTTATTTTATTTTTATTTTTAAAGGTTAAAATGTTATTTACGTTCTTCTGGTCATTTGTCTGTAAATAAATGCTTTAGCGAGGATTTTCCTCTCTGAATCGTTAATCTGTTAATATTAATAATATATTTTTAAAAAAACTTTAATTTTACAAAGTGTTTGATGATAAAACAGATCATTTTTATAAAGATAAAAATAACACTAAAATTGCAAAATATAAAATAACACTCAAAATTATAATATAAAGCATTATATAAAGTCTGCCTAATAGATAAACAAAACAATAACATAATATCGGTTCAAAATAAAATATTACTTTCAGAATTATTGCCATCGAGTCGAATTTTTGGAAGTGAATATTGGATAAATTTAAAGTCAAAGGAGTATGAAAATATTGTTTAGTGTTTGCATGTTTGTATGTGGGAACGAAATATTTGAAGAACAAAAAAAATCTAAGGCAGCTCCAGGGAAGGGAATAGCTCCCACGGGGACTCCTCTCACACGGGGGACCCGGGTTCGAGTCTAGCTATGCTGCCTTAGATTTTTTCTTCCTAGGAGCCTCTACAGCTCACTGTCCGGTGATGGACAGTGTTGTCTGTAACGAGAGAAGACTATCCAGAGGCCGGTAGTGCTCTGAGAGGGCTCCGGGCGCCGATGACCATAGATGTTGACGTGCCTTAAATTAAGGCAGCCAGAGCTATCCTCATAGTCGAATAAAAGAAGTTAATCACGGACACCACATGCATACCATCGTTTTTCAACTTTTACGCAATTTTTTTCATACTTGTTTTTTTCGAATAAGAGATAGTAAATTTTTCTTTATTGTTATTATTTTACTTCTTTTGAGGAGACAAATTTTTTCGGGGGGGGGGGGTAGAATGCTATAGCTCCCATTAGTTTGTGTCTATGGTAGCTGCAGAAACTTCTTAACCAATCGCATCGTGTCGAGGAGAACATACCCAATTCGCTAATAGCTGGCACTGTTACGTTTGGAACTAACCCAATGGTAGATAATATTATTGGGCAGATATTATTTTATTAAACGTATATTCTAAGCGTATTCTGGAGAAAACTTCATAACACGTTTTTCTATGGATTGACAGTGTTGTCTGTAACAATAGAACACTGTCCGGAGGCCGGCAGTGCACTGTGAAGGCTCCGGTCGCCAATGACTTTAGATGTTGACGCGCTTTATTTAAAAAAAAAAAGGCAGATTCCTTCCCCACCACTTGATTGATGTTTTGTTCTCAGTTTTCACGAAAAACTCTCCAAATTTATCATGCTTAAATGTTTAATGAAAATCGTTGGAGCCGTTTTTAAGGAAAGCACACACACAAAAAATAGGAAAAACCATTCATTAAAGTGGGCACTTCCGGTTGATAGATTTTTTGCCCGAAGAAATTTTCGTGTCTGATTCGGTGGTTGTAGTACTTAAACGGAATACTTAGTGAGCTTCATGCAAGTTTTCGTTTTTTAGATATTCTAGACAGACACACCCAGATCATTTTCTAAAAACCACTTTTTTTTCACTCAAACGACCACAATACGTGTATTTCCGGTGAAAACACATTTCGAAAATCTTGCACGATCGAAATACTTCCGCTTAGTAAGAGAGAAAGTGAAAATCATTACCAGTCATTTGAATTAGAACAAAGTTATATCAGTGCTTGTTTATTAGTTGTTGGATTATATAAGGAGAGGCAGTAAAGCCAAATATACAGACGATCCTAGATGTAGGTGTATTATGAGTCCTCTTATATGTCAGTGTTTGTAACATGGAATGTTGGTCGACTTTAAAGTGTACAAAGGATAAGTGTGAGTGGGTGTGTTATGATGGTAAGCTAGAATTCGACAGTCAGTACGTTAAACCCACATAGTTATATCACTGGGTGTTTACACACTAGATGTAACTATGTAAGCTTTATGATGCTCGCAGGAACGATGCTAATAACCTTGAAGAAGTGGCTACTCCACTTCCCCTTACATAAAATCTTGTCAACTATGAAACCTGTATTTCTTATAAGACGTTCACAATATTTTCTATTTCAGCGTTAAGCGATGGTAAAATGCTAAGACAATGTTTAATAAAGTACGAGTATTATGATTGATAAAATGCTATAGAATTACTAAAATGAACAGTTAACAAAGTAGAAAGTGTTTAGTGTGATTTAATATTCACACATTCCAGCACAGTGTAACAAATATTCAGCGTCAATATTATAAAGGATTTTAATATTTACAGGAAATTAAATATTTTCCTTAACGCCCCCCGGCTTTAGATAGAATTCATTGAACAAAATTCACTTTCAATTTTATAGTGATATTAATTATATTTTAATTAAATTGCATACGTATACATTATAACAGGAATTAATCAATCTTTTTTTTTTTTTTGCATATTCAATTATTATTTGGAAATTGAGTTTGGTATGTGCGTGCTAGGAATCTAATTCTACTAACTTACTTTCTTAGTTTGCATGTTATTTCATGGCCTCTTCTCATCGACTATGTTACGTTTTTTCAATTTTCCTTTTTTTTCTTCTTTTTCTTCTTCCACTATTATAATGATGAAATTATTATTCTAAATATTTTTTTTTTATTATTAATCATAATAATAAAGGTAATTTTTTTGACAGTAAATATTTTCGAATCGCAGATTTAAACGCTGAAAACTTTGGAGTAGCATTTTTACAGTTTTGTTGGACTACCAATTGCTAATTGAGACTACATATATTGTAAGGCAGAAATAAGCTGCCAGGCAAATAAAGATATTTTTTTTTTGGCTGGAAAGCCAACAAGAGAAATACTGAAAAACATTTGAGTTTCTGGGTTGAGACCGCGTCAATGGTTTGCCAGAAACCGGCGCCACGCCCATATTGCAATGAGCCTCTTCAGGGTTGTTATAACTTGAAAGCTAATGGAGTACTTTGAAAGCAACAGTGTGTCGATCTCAACCCGAAAACTCAGGTGTCTTTTCATGAAAATGGCCGTGGAAACCTAAAATATCAAGATATATACTGTGCAGGCGCCACCTCGGCTATATAAAATGGACGCTTGGCCGGCCACAGTAGTTAGTAGTCAGTAGTTAGTCAGTACAAAATAACACCGCCACAAGAAAAGAAAGCTTATGCCAAATCAGTGGATAACAGCCAATCCAACAACAAAGACAAAGTTGCAAAAAAAAGTCTAACCAATGAAGAAACAGCTGTAGCGAGCGAATAAAAAGAAAACAAGAACCTTAGGAAGGCTTGGCAGACTGCAGTGGCAGAGAAAAACTAGCCTTGATAAAGCAGTCGCCCGGCAGAGGGCGCGATTGTCTAGCAGTGTCGACCTCATTAAAGGTTTTTTTTTTTTCAATTATGCATAGTAACTGTAAGACACATAAAAGCCTGCCATATTTATATCAAAGATATTTCTAGGAAAATTCATTTTCAGTGGAGAAGCTTTCCAAATGAAAGAAAGCAAGTTTTTCTGGTTAGTTAAATGCCATTTTCAATACCAGTGTACGTTTCTACCATCTGCTATTTTAAATGTCTTGCTAGAACTTCCGAGTTTGAAGAAAATCGATTAATTAGCGACTTCACAGCCAAGGTCTCTAATATTTTCGAAATTTTCTATAAAAAAAAAAAACGGCTCAAACGATTTTCTTTAATCTTAGAATGCTAACTCTACATATATAGGCGCTGCCTATTAGAATAGAATGTAATCACATTCAAGTGCATGCTATACACTGAGGACCACCGCCTTTATTTAAACTTTAAGATTAAGAAGAAAAATATCCTCTTTTTTTTTTATAGATTTTTAACGAAAGTTTGAAACGAAGCTGATAGCACTTTCTTAACATCTGAAGCTCCTCCGGCCCCACTTTCGAATAAAAATATTAAAATAATCTAACATATCCCATCAAAAAAAAATGTGAGTGTTATAAATAGAATTAATTTTCATTTGGTTAAGAACGTGTTGTTTGTCAGTTTTAATCGGAAAGACATCTTGAAAATTCAATCTGTATTATTAAAAAAAGAATTGCTTTCAAGAAATCCATGACTTATATTTATATTACACACTAACAAGGAGAGTTCTTGACATTTTTAAAATATATGCGTATTTTGACATTTACACATAATTATTATTATTATATTTATATAATTATTTTACAGTTATTATATTGTTATGTATGCTGGGGATTTGTTATGTACTAAAAATGATATGCAAAACAGTTATGAGCAGTTTTATGTCGTTCAGACTATGTGAAAGTAAAATATTAATTATTAATTTAGCCATATTAGAAAAGACGAATCTTTGCATTGAGGAAGTTCTATGGTGTAGAATATTTTTGAATACTTTGCAAGCTGCAATATTGTTAGAACGTAAAAAATTTAAATATCTTTAAATGTCTACCGTTCGTCCAGTTCGGCTGAATACATCATAAATAAATTCAATCCTCTTTTGTTAAAAAAATATAATGTATTGAAATATTTTTTTTTTAAATACAACAATATGTTTTGTAAAAGGAATGCTATTAGTGGAAGAGATTTGTTTAACTAGATATATATATATAACGGTTTCTTATTATGAGCAGCTCCATAGCATGCTTAGTTGATGTACGTGGGCGGAAGGTGCGGCCATAATGGAGAAATTACTGAGGTCGCAACCAAGGTGGTGGTGTGGCTTATTTATTTCGACACTATAATAAAAATACTCTTCATACCATTTGTGTAGAACATTGTCAAGGTAGTTCATTCACTAAAATGATTTTTGTTCCCTTTTTCTCCTATTTAAATAAATAATAATAACCCATTGTTTACTATATTTTTATTATAAAAATAATAATAATAAACAAAAAGAAATACAAAGAAATTTGTCAATAATATAATTTACAAGCTCAGCTTTTGTTTTCTTCAGATATTTATTCCAACTATTGTCTAACATCCGGCTATTTGAATGACCAAATTATATAAATTTTTGTTTTCTTATAATAGTTATAAGCAGAAATAAGCTAGAAATGAAAGTAAATAAGCTGCGAGAAAACACGGAAGTTCAAACTTTGTTTATTACTTTACCTTATAACTTTCCTTTATTACTTTCTGGATTAAAAATTAAATTTCAAAGGAATTAAAATTATGAATAAATGTGTTAAAATAATCCTTGTAATATTGATAATATGTTAACAATCGATCAATGATCGAATTCCCATAATGATTTATAGAAATTATAATGGATGAGTTAGGTGGAGAGATTTTGTCTGGTTGATGAAAAAGAACACTGGTTAACTATGTATGATGATAATAATGAGTGGCACTGTATGCCTGGACTTTAAACTTGTAATGATACTGTATGGTAGAGTGGAAAATGGGTAATGACACGTAGTGATTGGCTGTATGAACTCAGTAGTATGAACTGTATTGAACTGTAAATCTCTGGACTGTCCGTCGTTCTATATATACAGGGTGTCCCAAGGTATATATATAACGACTTTTTCTCGGAAACTAAGATAGAAAAAACTAAAAAAATACTTGTCCCCCATAGTTTTTTGTTACAAATCCCAAATTTAATTTGTAAATTTGTTTCGGTGTTTCTAGAAGCGAAATACAGGCACCAACTTCATTTTTTCAAATGGGGAGGTGTGGTTTTTGTTTAAGAAATAGATTCCTCTATTTTTTGTAACAACTTGAACGGTTTTTTTCTGTGAGCGAAATTTTACAAGCTATGAATGAAAACATGATTCCTATAAGAAATTTCAAAATGATATTATTATAGCGGTTTTTTAATTGAATAAGAAGGAAATAGCTATTTTATTATAAATTTTACTCCTCATTAATTATAGATCTGCTCGACACTGGCCTCCACAATTAGAGATGAATAAATCATTGCTTTTTATCAGCCAATGTAACTACAGGACCAACGAAATCCATGTTAATGGTGGAGCAGTTCGAGAAGATCTGTTAATTTAATGAGGATGTAATAATTTATAATAAAATCCTACTTTTCTTCGATTCAATCAAACAACCGTTCTAATACATTTTCAAATTGCTTATAGGAATATCATGTTTTCTTCAAACTGGTAACATCTCTTCAAAGAAAAAAAACCGTTCCAGTAAAATTTACCTTACCAAAATAGAGGATCTATTTCTTAAATAAAAGCCACACCTCCCATTTGAACAACACCACTGACTGTTGGTGCCTGTATCTTGCTTCTGGAAGCACTAAAACAAATTTGCAAATTAAATTTGGATTTCTAACAAAAAACTACGGGGACACGTATTTTTTAGTTTTTTTCCTAGCTATCTTAGTTTCCTATAAAAAGTCGTTATCCATATATCTTGGGATACCCTGTATATGTGTCTCCCACTCCAGACCGAGAAAGTGGTTGGGTTCATTTTTCTTCTCTTACTCTCATTGGTTGCTGTTATAAAATCAATGCCATATATTAAACTGGTTCTACACAATCAGCCATATGTGCTATGCATTGATATTGATGAGATTCTATTAATACGAATATGTTGAACTAAGCGTCTGGATTTAACCATTCATGGATTAAAGTGCTTAATTAATACACATAACCGTCTATTGCAATAACTGTGATTATTGTTTGGATTTTATTTACATTATTTCGTGAAAAATTGTAATTTGATTTGTATTAACTGCTTCTCTTTTTTTTCATTTTTAACCCTGGTTTTTCTCTATTACTGTACAAAATTAAATATAACCGTCTGTCATATTTTCGAAAAGGAGTTCATATAGGAAATATATTCCATTATATCATTTTATATGATAAAATTGATTTTACTTATGGGGAAAAACTTCATGATAAATAATGTTCTGCTCTATGTAATGTTTTCCTAGATCTGTTTGAGTAACAAAAGAAGTTGATGATCCTTCCTTGGACAATCGTACATCAAATATGAATGTCAGTATTTTCAGGGTGGTGATTAGTCATTTAGATTTAGTAGGAAAAAAAAAATCTGGTATGAAACACTCATACAACTTTCTCTTACACCAGTTCTCAAAATTATAAATTGACAAATTTTATAGCTAAGTGTAACCAAATTTAATGAATTTCATCGGAGTTCGTCGAAAACTGAAAAAAATTATTCAGTAAAAGCGCACTTCCGGTTTACTAATTTTCTGGAAATTCGGAATTTTGGCCATATATTTATTTTTAATTAATTTTGTATGGATAGTAGCTCTGTATAATCAACTATAATAGCGCTTTACAGAAAAACATAACCCCATCCCTCTCCCAAAAGCCCCCTTAAATGATTTTACCCGGAGAAATATTTCAAAAAAAAAGTTGTAGCTGTTTATATGTGTAGTTCAACATACATAGTTTAAAGAAAATCGTTGAAGCCGTTTTTGGAAAAAATACTAGAAAACTATAAGATATGTTTCAATAAAAACGCACTCCCCGGTCATCCGATTTTTTTTTTCAAACTCGGATTTTCAACAACACATTTAATTCTAATTAATATTACTTTAATGGCAGAATTTTATAATTAACTGAAATAGCACTTTAAAGGAAAAACTGACCTCACCCTTCCTCCAAAAGTGCCCTTAAATGAATTTTCCCAGAGAAATGTTTTATGTAAAAGTTGTAGCTCTTTGTATGTGTAATTGATATACCAAGTTTCAAGCAAATCGTTGGAGCCATTTTTGAGAACATCGCAAGAAAAGTATAAAAAAAAATCCACTAAAGTGGTATTTCAGGTTGAGGAATTTTGAAAGATAACCTACTTCAAAATTATCATCCCATCAATATCCATCACATGGTGATATCTAAACAGAATATCAAGTTTGAACTTTCTGCAATTTTTCGTTTTTGAGCTTAGCTGTTTACATACACTCACACAGAGACCATTTTCTAAAAACCACTTGTTTTGACTCAGGCACCTCAAAACGGATATTTCCGGTTAAAACTCGATATCAAAAATCTAAAAGAATAGAACATTTTATATACGAGTAAAAAAGCGATCATTTTAAATACATTAATTAATTGTAGCGGAACTGACCAAGAAAATACAAAATGCTAGTCTTTTTTCTTTTTTTTTATGTTTTGGTATTTTATAATCTAATTTAATACTTTTTCACGTTGCAGAACAAGAAGCTTCAAAACCCTTAGATCATTTCCTATATTAACACGAAACATTTTATGACTGAAGTGAGAATGAAATAGGAAGATGATGAGTATTAAAGTGAAAATTAAGTTGGGAAAGTTAGTGGCCGGTCTTTAAATCTATCGATCTTGTGCTGTGGAAAACTATTAGTAATTTGTATACCAATTTTAACTATATATTGCTAAGTTTAATAATCCTAGGCTTAAACCTCGAAATCCTATCTAGTACAGCCTCTAGCGGTAGCCTTTGGAACAGGCCTCTATCATTTAGCTAACTCCTCTCCTGGAATAAAATATGCTTAGAGAACCCTCTCTCAAAATAACATTCAAATCCGATATACTAATAATGTTATTAGTGGATCTCCAGATGGAGTTCCTTAGGCATTTGTTGCTCATTTACCACGGTACCAGTCTGTTTAAAAAAAAATATCCGTTAGATCAGAAAAATACGAAAAAAATTTCCAAAAGAATGCGAGGAAGAGCAGGATCAATGTCATTATTCATAAGTAAACTTATTTCAATATATGATTTTTTTATTTAATCAAATGATTTGAGATTTTTAAAATATTTTTTGCTATACTTTAGAATAACTTGAAGAGGATATTTTTTTCAAACTTAGAAACAATTTTTATGTTTTGACAACCGTTTAGAAAATTAGTTCCACACTATTTGCTATTTCTTCAAATCATCCTCAACACATACTTGAAATAATAAAAAGTAATTGTTAATAAAATAGTTCGATAAGGTTCTTTTTTAAGTCTGTTCGTTTTTTGATATTCACTGTCCGTTTTTTGGAATGTTATTTATTTTGTAATTTCTCCATATAATATTTTGGTCTTCTTTCCTTGTTTCCTGGTACTTTTTTTTAAAAATAAGAAATATCTCCTGCATAAAATGATGTCATGTTTGAAGTAATTTTGAGATTAGCTCAATGATTTTCTTTCTTCATCTTCTTCATGTGTCTCATTTAGAGGAAACGTTGTTGCTTTGCAGCCAACTTATTTCGCCTTCATTTTATTGATATCAACACTGTTATTATTTATCGGATTTGGCACCCCGGCAAGTGGGTGAATGTGGATATGTTTAGGATCTTCATAAAGTGTGAAGAATGTAGAGTACTCCACTCTCTTGTGAATAGACGTATGTGAATTGTGTTTTAATGGATAAATTTATTTATAAGGATGAATGTATTTATGACTGTACTAATGATCAATTAGTTTTAGATCTGCCAAACTAATTAAGCAAAAGTAAAAGAGTTAGAGTAGCGTTAAATTGAAATAAAAAGATTAAGATTGTATCTAATTTGTTGGTTTGTTTTTTTTTTTTTGTTAGAATATTCCAATAATATACGTAGAGTGTTTTATTATGAGGTAAAGTGTCTATTTAATATAGTTGAGGTGCAAAAGACCATTGATGTTGTGCACCTTTCAAAATACAACAAAAAAAAAAAATGTTATTATTTAATTTTTGTCTTCCCCTCATTTCTTTCTCTAGTTTTTTTTCCCCTAAGGATCTAGAGAAATCATTCCTTTTGCATTTGTTCTTTTGAAAATTTATTCTTCGTCACGTCATTTCCTGTTTATGACTATGAATGACACATACAATATTTTCGAGAACAGTTTTCCACATATAGTTTATTATTAATAATTTTGGAAGAAATAATCGTATTTTACTCGTCTCATTTCTTGATCATAATCAAAAAATATATTAATTAAAATTTTTATTTTTGTTGTAAGTTTTAAATTTGGATCCATCATTCAAAGACTACAATAAGCAATATTCTATATCGTATTAAAGAATATTGTATTATCACTTACCAAAGGACTTTCATCTGAACTCTTCAAAGATTCTGCCTTGTAAACTTGAGGTTTTGGACAGGCAACTTTTTGACAACTCCACTATTCATGTCTCGAGCTCCACTTTAATAAGCAACAGAGCATCAGAGACATTTTCCGTGGTAGCCTGCTTCATTTTGTGGTCATCGACCGGTTTCGCCCATCTTCAGGATGCGTTTTTCAGACAGTATGACAACACAGAATTGCACAGAGCAAATTCAGTTTTACACACTGATTGGTGTTTTTAACTGTATTTAGAACTAAACTCTTAAACTAGGTTAAGGGGTATGGTCAACTGGGTGGGAAAACACGTGTTTGGGTTGTTAAGGGGCAAATTTTCCTTACAATCTCCACCTGCCTTGTTATCTGACTTAAATAAATAAATAAGCCAGTTATTGAGTATAAAATATATAAAACAAAAATAAACCTTTATATAACAATCTGCCCCTTCCAGTTATGACCTCTTTATTAAAGAAGGTGATGGGTACATATTTCTGTATAAAAATAAAATACAAAAACATATAAAAAATTATCAAGTAAACTGCATAAAATAAACCTTTTTTTTCTCTTTAACTAGTAAAGCAAGATAATACATTGTTAATATATTACATTGTTATTTCTATTACTATTATCAACATTATTATTAATTTTTATTGTTTCCATTATTTACTTTTATTATTATTTTACACTAATATTATAATCCTGTCGTTATCATCACTAATATCATAAATTTCTTATTATTATTCCATGTGATTGCCCTGGGATTTATTATTTTTAATAACTGTTCTTGTTGTAATCTTTTACACTCTTCTCTGTTTCTTGTTTACTTCATCCAATCTGCTGCGGCGACATATTTTTCTAAAATTCTGAGTTCTGTCCAAATTTTGATCTTTCTACGTTCCTTCATCTTTCTTTTGGATACCAGCTGATTATTTCTGAAGTCCAAGTTGTACCTTTTCATTTGCTAATATGCCCTGACCAATTAAATTTTCACCAATGTCTGTTATGCCTGTTTGTATTCTTATCCAGCTATTTCTCTCTTAATCTTTCTCAGAGATAATAATTTTATTTCCTGTTTATTATTTTCCGTGACTAGTCGCTCTATCATTTTTTTTTTTAATCTTCCACTTCTAATACGTCACGTTTCTTATTAAAAAAAAAAAGTAATACATTAATTAAAATTTTTATGTTTGGTAATCTTTAAATTGAATCCATCATTCAAAGACTATAATAAGCAATAATTATATCTTATTAAAGAATATTGTCTTTATTACCAAGTATAAAAGAATTTGTTGACCGTTGATGAATTAAGTTATGAAGAAAGTTGGTGAGGATCGGTCAAGAAAAGATTTCTGTAGATGATTTATAACACGACAGAAGTAAAATTTTTTATTTTTTCCTTTTTATGTTTCTGCGATTTAAGAAATGTGTATGTTCTAAATTCTTATTCCATGTCTTCACGATTGTTTATATATTAAAGCCATGATAAAGACAGGAAACTCTTTCGAAACGTCGGCATAATTGAATGTTTTTTCTTGACCGATCCTCACCAAATTTCTTCATAACTTTATTACCAAGTGTCATAATATGGCTCCAAGGATCTTGACCTAACCGCTTCGAAGATTCCTTCTTGCAGCTTGAGGTTTCGGACTGGTAGCCTTTTATCATCACTTTTCACACCTCGAGCTTTACTTCTTAATTGGCAGCCTCATTTCCTAGGAGTTATTTTACATGATATCTTCACACCATAATCTGGCCGCCAAAGACTTTTAAATTTTTTATCCGGGCTATGGGGGAATTAATTTCCCTCTTGAAAAACCTTGTCATTTTGATTTATTTACAGCGTAAAAATGGCATAAAAATTTACAGTGAATTTTCGGCTCAATTGTAATCACCATTTATTAAAAATATAGTATTAGCTGAACTCAAATTGTTGAAAATCATTCATTTGTTGCAATATTGCTTTTCTTAAATTGTGGATGAGTTTCCCAACACTTATCAATAGAAAATCATGATGTTAGATATTATATTTTATCCAATTATTTCGTCCCCGTGTTCCATTGGAGCTTAAAATTGGAGTTTATCCAGCATAGTGTGTAATAGTGGGCAGCTATAGTTAGTAGCTAAAATTGGTTGTTTGTTAATGCTAGAACGACATTGTTTTTCTTGGTGAAGGGTATACTTCTCCCCGCCTCCCCCTAGAGAAACTGCATTTCTTTGGCCCTTTCAAAGCTAGTACATTAATTCATTTTTTTTTTTGAAGTTTCTGAATCAATGCGGTGACAAATTTTCAAATAATCTCCCCATAAACTCTAAACTTGCCAGTAAACCATAAATTTTTTAATAGATTTCGATTACTATCTTTTAAAGAAATTCTTAGAAAATCTGGTGGAGACAAATTTCTTAAGTTAATTTAGAAATCTGGTTTCACATCTAGAAACATAATCAGCAATTAATTTCCAGAATTATTTCTTACTAAATTATTTCTTATGTAATACATTTTAATCTTCCCAATATATTATTTATACTACAGATTATATAGTTTCTCTATAAATATACATACAGTAGCCTCATGTTCACTCATTCGTTACCTATTTATTATCGCATATTTTAATACCGGTTTTTATATCCGTTGCATAATTTTGAATTAATGACTACAAATTCATAACATTATCGTTGTTTGCATTATTAAAAATGTCATTATAATTATAAATGTCCTTTAACTTCCTGTATCTTTTATTTTTACTTTCTCCTGCCAGTAAGAGGAAATACTGTGACCTTTTAAACATTGTATTATCGCTCCAGAAATATGTTTTGAATGGTCAGAAAAACAATCTGGTGTGAATCATGTATACGAAACGACGACTTTCTCTTACTCCAGTTAAGACAAATTAGTTATATATAAAATGATAAAGTTTCTTTAAATTTGACAAATTTCTTTCATTTGTCCTTAAGGGGGGGGGGGAGTACCAATCTATTAACCTAAGCAGGTAGGGATGTGAAAGAGTACGCCAATAAAATAAAAATCAACCGCGCATATATTTGAAATTTAATCTAAAGCAACTTTGAGGTGAGGAGAGTGTATGCATGTCTTATCGAATTTAGAAAGAGATATGATTCTGTGGACCATCGTCTGCTTTGGTGCAAATTGTTTTGAGTTTGGGATGAGTCGTAAGTGGATAAATATCTTGATAAACCTCTACAATGATATTAGCATAAAAATTAAAGTTGGCAATTCATGTAAGGATGAAGTCCAGGTTACAAAAGGCGTTCTTCAGGGTGATACAATTTGCCCTTTGCTGTTTGCGATTTTTATTAACGATCTTGTTCAGTTTTTACGAGACCATAATTGTGATGAAGTTCCAGATTGATCACACTTACGGCATCACTTCTCTTTTATATGCAGACGATGTTGCACTCTTATCCTGTAGATTTGAAAAGAAAACTGCAAGCATTAGAAAAATATTGTAGTATTAATAATGTGAAAGTCAATGTAAACAAATCCTAAAATTGTGATATTTAAAAAAAGCCATGGAAGATTCAAAAAGGGATTTTTTTTTTTTTTACTTGAAAGAGAACCTATCGAAGTTGTAAGTTCCATTAAATTGTTAGGCATATTGTTTTCTAATTCAGAGTGTTTCAGTTTAGCAGCTAAACATATGCTTCATAGGGCTACTGTGGCTTTTTGTGCTGTGAAGGCAATCTTCTCTAGGGCAAGGGTCTCTTTCTTGCCCATTAGATTGAAAATTTTTGAAAGTAGTGTCTCCTCGGTGCTGTTGCATGCATGGTAGTGACGTTTGTGCGTTAAGGTACACAGATCAGTTAGAGGTCTTGCAGACCAAATTTCTTAAATCCTTGGAATACTGGCGGAATTGCACAGTTGGCTATATGGTGAGAATGGAGACGGGCAGTGTCTAGTTGAGATATCTTGTTTTTAGTAGGGCTGTAAATTTTCTCATAAAGATTTTGAATATGCCCCATTAATTGGATTCCTAAAATCTGTTACAACAGGTTGTTTATAATGGACAGTTTAGTGGGTAATAGTACCAAATTCAACTGGGTTATGCAAATAAAGAAGTACTTTGCTGATCTCGGATTTAGCTCGGCTGTGGAGTAGGGTGTTGGATTGATTGAAAAAGAAAAAAAACGCAATTCTGAATTGTTTAAGAGATAAGTTGATCCTTTGGGACTTGGAGAGGATTGCAAAGTCTTCCTATAAGTACCATGTACTTTATGCTCGTTAACAACCATGGAAATCAGAACTATTTATCCATGTAATTAGAGTTGTGAGTCAAGTAAGGATGTCTTCCGAAAAAAGGTTAATTGTGTTCAGTAAGGGTGTTAAGCATGAGGTAAACTTGGAGTCAACTTGGGCTCTCTGTATCTATAGCCAGGAACCCTTCGCTCACATGTTTATTGAATGTCCTGCATTTTATTTGTATAGAGATATTAATGTAAATATTACCCATTAACCTGCGACGAGTATTTTCTCTACTATAAAAAATAACAGTCATTTATTTGATATGTACAATTTTGTAATTAACAGTTTAAAACTGAGAAAGTTTCTTCTTTATATTTTTAATAGATACCTTTATATTTTATCTTTTTAATTTTTATTTTACTATTCATTTTGTTCATTCACTTTTTTTTTTTTTTTTTTTACTTCCATTTGTTTTGTTGCTAATTACTAATGTAAACAGTCTGTATGTCAAACCAATCTCCATCTATCATATATCAGTGTGTATTGTATAGATGTAAAATAAATAAATAAATAAAAATAAATCAGCTTTCTTTGGAGATACGTTTTTTATCTATGCAGTGAGTATTTCAAGCTTAAAGCAAATCGTTGTAGTCGTTTTTCGAGAAAATTCCCTAAAAATTCAAACACCTATTCTTGTAAAGTCGCACTTTTTCGATTAACCGATTTTTCTTTAAATTTGGAATTCGATATGCTTCTAATGTAGATTAATATTATGAAGGTTGTGAAACCATTCATTGTAATTTAGTGGTACTTCAGGAGAAATCTACTGTTCCCCCAGAAACCCCCAAAAAATCAATTTTACAGGAAAATTTTTCAAAAAAAAAAAAAAAAAAAAATGTTAGTTATTTTTGTGTGTAGTAGATAGTATATAATTTAAATAAAATCGTAGAACTTCCGTTTTCGAATAAAAAAAACAAAAAAACATGATAATCGGAAAAAAAGAAACATTCAGTAAAGTCATACTTTCGGTTGATGAATTTTGTCCGAAACTTTCGTGTCATATGCCACGACCTACGCAAGCTATTGAACCATATTTTTATCTTTTCATCTAAAATCATATATGAGCTGCCTGCGATTTTTCGTTTTTGTGATATTCAGTTAACACAAACACATACGCATATAGACCAATCGGTAAAAAGAGTTTTTTTCGTATTCAGAGGACTTCATAACATGTATTTCCGGTGAAAAGTCATTTCGAAATTTAACCACGATCTCATAATTCCTCTTACTTGTTGTAGATTGTAGATTGTTGTAGGGGATTATTGCACTGCGACCTGAAAGATCTATTGTGCCCTCCCGGAGCCTTCTCCAATGCATAGCCAGCCTCCAAGCAGTGTTCTCTAGCTATAGACAACATTGCCCATCACCGGACAGTGAGTTGTAGAGGCTCCTAGGAAGAGGAAATCTAAGGGTAGCATGCTGGATTCGAACCCAGGTCCTCCGCTTTGCTAGTCCAGCGCGCTACCACTGAGCTAATCCCTTCCTTCTCCCTTGCCTTTCGCCAATTAACTAGGAACGGAGACCCAACTTTGTGTACTGTGTTTGTCCTTGTCTGTAAAAGTGTAAAGTGTAGTACATAGTTTGTGTATTGTGCCGAAGTCCATGGAATACTGAGCAGTGGTAACCCGTGGAGTCGCTACTCCCCCACAAGTACCTGCATACAATAGATACCTCTTGCAGGCAGAGATAAGGTACCTCTTACTTAGAATTAACAGAAAGTAAAAATGTTAGTGGATATAAAAACATTTATAGAAATTTGATGATTGAAGAAATGTTAGTAATCAGAAAAATTTTGAGAATCTCATGCATTAAGAAGAGCTAGCTAGTCGTGTGATATTACTATTTCATAATAGACTTTTTTATTTATATTTTTTACTTTCTCTTATTGCTTGTTATAAGAAGAAGTATTGTGATTGTGTCAAATATTCAGTATCGAGTTTTCACCGGAAATATATTTTTGAGGTTCCCCTAAGTCCGAATAAGTGATTTTTAGAAAATAGTGTCTGTGGGGGGGATGTGTATAGGTATGAATTTATGCATGTAAATAGCAGACTGCAAAAAACAGGAAATCGCTGAAAGTTGAAATTCTTTCTGTTTGGTTATCATCATGGAATCCAACAGGAAGTCAGGTTATCTGTCTTAATCTGTTAAAATTAATCAACCGGAAGTACCACTTTACTGAATGAATTTTTTTACTTTATCTTACTCCTAGTAAGAGGAAGTATTGTAATCGTGTCAAATTTTCGATATTGAGTTTTCACCGGAAATATCCGTTTTGACGTCCCCTGAGTCCAAAAAAGTGGTTTTTAGCAAATGGTCTCTGTGTGTGTGTGTCTGTGTGTGTGTGTGTATGTATGTGTGTGTATGTATGTGTGTGTATGTATGTGTGTGTATGTATGTGTGTGTATGTGAACAGCATAGCTCAAAAATGAAAAACCGTAGAAAGTTGAAACTTAATATTTCGTTTAGGTATCACCATGCAATCTGACTGTGCGTTATCTGTCAAAATTCCTCAACCGGAAGTACCACTTTACTAGTTGGTTTTTTTACTTTTTTGCGTTTTTCTCAAAAATGGCTCCAACGATTTTCTTTAAACTTTTACATATACAAAGGGCTACAACTTTTATTTGAAACATTTCTTTGGGAAAATTCATTTAAGGGCACTTTTGGGGGATAGGTGGGGTTAGGTTAACTTCTAAAGTGCTATTTCAGTTTATTACACAATTCGCTCATCTAAATAATGTTAATTAGAATTAAATATGTTGTTGAAATTCCGAATTTGAGGAAAATCGGATAACCGGAAGTGCTTTTGTTTTAACACTTTACTAAATGATATTTTCACTTTTTCGCGATTATCTCAAAAATGGCCCCGATGATTTTCTTGAAACTACACATGTAAACTACACAAAGATCTACAACTTTTCTCTTCAAAGATTTCTCTGGAAAAATTCATTTAAGGGCACTTTTAGGAGAGGGGGTGGGGTTACAGCTTCCTCTAAAGTGGTACCATACTTAATTATACGACTCTATCATCCGAATGAAACTAATTAGAAATAAATAGATGGCCAAACTTCCGAGTTTGAAGGAAATCAGTAAACCGGAAGTGCGCCTTTAATGAATAGTTTTTACAGTTTTCGACAAATTTCATTAAATTTGGTGCAAAAACTATAAAATTTGTTTGTTATAATTTTGAGAACTGGAGTAAAAGAAAGTTGTGTGACTGTTTCACACTAAATTATTTTTTTTTACTTTTTTTATTTTTAATTTACCATTAAAGTAGAAAACCACGGACTAGTTTATTACCAATAAAAAATCTTAAACAATTGAATAACTTGTGGCTATTAAAATTACTCTTATTATGTCAAAACTATAATTTGTGACCTTGAATATTGTTAAAAATAAACTATACTTCTAAAAATATTAGCAACTTTATTAGTACTATTGAAAAAGATTGTATGATTTAATTGCTCGTCAAAAATAATATCTAGATAGAACGTAAATGGAAAAAGATGTTATGACAACTTCATAAATATTTTTCTGGTTCATTTTACATGACTGCTTCATAAGTAAAGTTTCGCAAAACGATCTAATAATAAACCTTTATAACGGAAGTTTTTTTTTAATACTAATTAAATATTCTGTGATTAAAGAAAAATCGTTAGAACTGTTACTAGTGAAACTTGAAACTAATTTAATTATGAATTATCGAAAGTAATGGATGAAATCTGTTTTTGTGATGGACAGACAGACCTTCTCGATTAACATTTTCTAAATACGATTTTTTTAATTTAGGATACGACCACAAAAGGAAATGGAAATTATTTTCCTCATAATTATAAAAAAACGATTTTTTTTTTTTGCAGGAAAAAATTATTAATTCGGTGAATTTTAAAATTTATTTGTTTCCTTTTTTTGGTTTTTATGAGTGTTGAACTTTTATGAAGACCTGAATGAACTTTTCTCTTGGAGAATTAAACAGGAGAAATAACAAACAATTGATTAACAATGCAGAGAAACAAATATTTTACTTTCTCTTGCTACTGTTTGTATGGTCTGTATGTGTTGTGGTGTGTGAACAAAATATTTCAAAAATTAAAAAAAATCGCAGGTAGTTCAAACTTGGTACTCCCACCACATCCGGGATAAAACTCGGTCAACCGGAAATATGACTTTATTGAATGTTTTCTTTTCTTCTTTTTTCAATTTTTCGCGAATTTTTTTAAACTTAGTGGTCAATTTACATACACAAATACCTACCACTTTGTAAAGGTGTTGTGAGGAGATGTTGGTTGTTGCTTGATGAGTGATAAATAACACCTTAAGATTTGGTTAAGATATATAATTGATATGTATGTATATGACTGACTACTACTTACTTTACACTTTGGAGTTTAGAACTGAACTGAACTGACAGACTGACATGGCTAAAATGATATGAACGGAGCGATGTTAAACTGATGAGTAAATCAACAGAATGATATCTGATGTGTAAAACTGAATTCAATAGAATGATTTTTGACTGTCTCTCTCTCATATATATATATATATATACACTGGCTGAGCCTCTCCTCTCTGTGCGAGAGGGGCTGTTTCTCTCCGCTAGAGCAGATGAGGGTGGGGGTTCACCGGGGTTCAACAAAACACCTACAACTTTTATTTGAAACATTCCCCCCGCCCCAGGTAATTTATTTTTTGGTGTGTCCTGGGGTTAACAGTAGTTCAATATATGGTTCTACCGCCGATAGAATAATAATATACAATTAGTGCTACTCGTAGAATTCCAAATTTGAAAAGAAAATCTGTTAACCAGGATAGGTTTTTTTTATTTCTCTTCGAATTTTCTTAATAAAAAAAAACGGCTACAATTATTTCCATTAAACCTGAGAATACTAACTGCACAAATATAAACCTATCACTTTTATTTGTAAGATTTTTAGCAAAAAACTTGACTGGGGTTAGTTCTGCGGAATTTTTAGAGTTAAATTTCAAATTACATGGATTTATTTTTTTTTTCAATAATACTGGTTTGGGCCCCTCATCTTGATTACAATAGGGCGCTAACCACCTTCCCGGGTAGGGGTAGCTGTCCTTTCCCAACTACCATTAATAAACAATTAACAATTTTTACTTTCTCTTACTCCTCTAGTAAGAGGAAGTATTGTAATCGTGTCAAATTTTCTATATCAAGTTTTCACCGGAAATATTCGTTTTGAGGTCCCTTGAGTCCAAAAAAGTGATTTTTGGCAATATGTGTGTGTGTGTGTGTGTGTGAACAGCATAGCTCAAAAACGAAAAACCGGAAGTTACGTTTAGGTATCACCATGGGATCTGACGGTGCGTTATCTGTCAAAATTCCTCAACCGGAAGTACCACTTAACTAGTTTTTTTTTTTTTACGTTTTTGCGATTTTCTGAAAAATGGCTTCGACGATTTTCTTTAAACTCGGTATAACAACTACACATACAAAGTGCTACAACTTTTATTTGAAACATCTCTCCGGGAAAATTCATTTATGGGCACTTCTGGGGGAGGGGTGGGGTTAGGTTTTCATCCTAAACTGCTATTTCAGTTTATTACACAATTTTGTCATCTAAAAATGTTAATTAGAATTAAATATGTTGTTGAAATTCCGAGTTTCAAAAAAATCGGATAACCGGAAATGCGTTTGTTTTTACACTTTACTAAATGATTTTTTTTCACTTTTTCGTGATTTTCTCAAAATGGCTCCGACGATTTTCTTGAAACTTTTATATAAACTAAACATGCAAACATCTACATCTTTTAGTTGAAACATTTCTCTGGGGAAATTCATTTAAGGGCACTTATAGGGGAGGGGTGGGGTTACAGCTTCCTCTAAAGTGGTATCATAGTTGATTATACAATTCTATCATCCATACAGAAATAATTAGAAATAAATAGATGGCCAAAATTCCAAGTTTTAAGAAAATTAGTAAGCCGGAAGTGCGCTTTTACTGAACAGTTTTTTCAGTTTTCGACGAATTTCGTTATTTTTGGTACACAAACTAGAAACATTTGTCAATTATACATTTTGAGGAACAGGGTGAGTACAGAAAGGGGTGAGTGTTTCACACCAGATTTTTTTTTTTTTGTATCTTCGATGGTCCATCTATTATTAATTAACAATGTAATCATTATATTTTCAATTCGCTTCAACATTTGCAGTTATTGGCCCGTTTTGACCTTACCCGCTCTCAGTGAGCTAGCCCCTATCCCTCACATATTCTTGTTATTTGTCTTGGGACAGGGAGGAAAACCTGCGCCATCCATAGATTCATAAAGCTATCTCCAAAGGAAAGCATCAACAAGCCGGAAATCTAGTCCTCCTAATTCTTAATACGATAGATTTAGATGCTCGAATATACTGGACATTAACTTTGAAGGAGAAGCATCGTTGCCGGTATAGTGTACGTTCCAACAGCCCTAATGATATCTACTGTATAAAATATGTGCTCTACTCTAGTTACTATAACCTTGGTAAATATAACCTCACTGGAGTAAGGCATTCAGTAATCTCTTTTACGAGAAGTTCCGCCGTCCGTACCACCCGTTGACTAAAAATAAAAAATACTCTTAGCCGGTCAAACTCGAAAATAAGTGGATCACTGTTCTATTTTCGCGCGCTTACTGTCATGAGGGATGACCATAAGTAAAGTTCAACCATGATAATGAATGTTGAATATGTGGATGGGTCCGCAATGCTGGATAACACCGGATTTTTATCCTTCATAACATCTATATTTTATCCTAATATGCATTCTACAACGGATATAATATCAGATGTGATAGTAGAGTGAATTTTTTTGGATAGTGCATAGTAAACCAGAATCATGTTATAAGAGAATCATGACGGTAGAG